>JAULKJ010000002.1:5919772-5935822 GCA_032355405.1 Rubia balearica
ACCCTTCTAGACTCCCCAAGAAACTCCCCCTCCAACAATATAATAAAACCCAATTTCCCCCCTCTTCGTCACTCATCAGTCTTTGTATTGTGATCAAAACACGCAGAAACTCTAGAAATGGCGGCCTCTTCCGCAACCCAGTTTCAGAACCCATCCCTGTGCTACAAAACACCGTTTATGGGCAGGAGGGTAGGCACGGTGGGGCGCGTTTGCTTCCGCAGAGCTCCCAGTGGTGAAAGGAGCAAGTTTTACCGTCCCCTGAGGGTGGTAAACGAGAAGGTAGTTGGGATTGACTTGGGAACCACCAACTCGGCGGTTGCAGCCATGGAAGGAGGGAAGCCTACCATCGTCACTAATGCAGAAGGGCAGCGAACGACGCCGTCCGTGGTGGCGTACACCAAAAATGGCGATAGGCTGGTTGGGCAGATAGCGAAGCGGCAGGCTGTGGTCAATCCGGAAAACACGTTCTCTTCTGTGAAGAGGCTTGTTGGGAGGAAGATGTCCGAGGTTGACGAGGAGTCCAGACAGGTGTCATACAGGGTTGTCCGAGATGAGAACGGCAACGTCAAGCTCGAGTGCCCTGCTATTGGGAAAAAGTTCGCCCCCGAAGAAATCTCCGCTCAGGTTAGTATTTTCACACTCATATTGTACTGGTTTTGGAGTAAGGTGGCGTGTTGTAATTGTAGTAATGGTGTTTTACAGGTTTTGAGAAAACTGGTTGATGATGCGTCCAAATTCTTGAATGATAAGGTTACTAAGGCGGTGATTACAGTTCCGGCCTACTTTAACGACTCGCAGAGAACCGCGACTAAAGATGCTGGTCGCATTGCTGGTTTAGATGTTCTCAGAATCATCAATGAGCCCACGGCTGCTTCATTGGCTTATGGATTCGAGAGGAAGAACAATGAAACCATTCTGGTTTTTGATCTTGGAGGTGGTACCTTTGATGTTTCAGGTCAGCTTTGTTTCTAGTCTCGGCAGTTGTTTAAACTAGTGCATAATATGTGTCTTTGGATTATTTAACGTGCATTTTTCTTAAAAAGGAAATTTTTATAGTTCTTGCTGTATACAATTAGTGACATAATGTGTCAATGGATTAAAATTCCATAGTTAATTATAGGAAGCAAGTTATCGGTGATTAACCATTATAAGTGGAACAGAGGGAGTACTGAGTTTACATAGTCAAAGATAGGGTTGTTTGTTGTGCTGATTGTTTGGCCTTCAATTCTAATGCAGTTCTTGAGGTGGGAGACGGGGTATTTGAAGTTCTCTCAACATCAGGTGATACGCATTTAGGTGGTGACGACTTTGATAAGGTATGAACAACGGTTTCAAGTCTTTTTTCTGAATTGATATATGTTATCAATGGATGGACTTATTATAACACTCTGTTGATTTATTGCGATAATAAGATTAATCTGATTAGTTCGTAAAGGTAGCCAACATGTTTGATTCACATGAAGGTAGCCAACATGTTTGGTGAATCATGTTAAATTCGGTGTTCAATTTTCTGCCTTCTTTTTCTGTCATCTTGAGCTGCGGAAATGGGATTAATTTCCCAACATCTTTTTCCTGAGTTGAAATTTGTCATCGATGGATGGACTTATTGTAACACTATGTTGATTTATTGTAGAGAGTTGTTGATTGGCTTGCTGAGGACTTCAAGAGAAATGAAGGAGTAGATCTTTTGAAAGACAAACAGGCTCTCCAACGGCTCACTGAAACTGCTGAGAAGGCGAAAATAGAGCTTTCCTCTCTGACTCAAACCAATATCAGGTACTCAATTGAAACTCAGAAGATGGTACAATTCTTAATCTACTGCCTTTGATGTCACTTAACAGTTTCACTGAAGAGTTTGCTGTCTTTTCGCAGTCTTCCTTTCATCACGGCAACAGCAGATGGTCCCAAGCATATTGAAACGACATTGACAAGAGCCAAATTTGAAGAGCTATGTTCCGATTTATTGGACAGGTATGTCGATTAATCTTGTTCTGGCTACTCCAATTAGAATTAGATGATTCTTTTGTGCTAATGATATGGTGCTGATGTTCTTGTTTAGGCTAAAGAAACTGGTTGAGAATTCTTTGAGGGATGCAAACCTGTCCTTCAAAGATTTGGATGAAGTCATTCTCGTCGGTGGATCCACCAGAATTCCCTCGGTACAGGAGCTTGTCAAGAAACTGACTGGCAAGGAGCCAAATGTTACCGTCAACCCCGATGAAGTCGTGGCTCTTGGAGCTGCAGTTCAGGCTGGGGTCTTGGCTGGAGATGTTAGTGACATCGTCTTACTGGATGTGACACCATTGTCCCTTGGGCTCGAGACTTTGGGTGGCGTGATGACGAAGATCATTCCTAGGAATACAACATTACCAACATCAAAGTCGGAGGTTTTCTCAACTGCTGCAGATGGGCAGACTAGTGTTGAGATTAATGTTCTTCAAGGTGAAAGAGAGTTTGTGAAAGACAATAAATCCTTAGGAAGCTTTCGTTTAGATGGCATTCCTCCGGCTCCTCGCGGGGTTCCCCAAATAGAGGTCAAGTTCGACATTGATGCCAATGGCATCCTATCTGTCTCTGCCCTTGACAAGGGAACTGGAAAGAAACAAGACATAACCATAACTGGCGCCAGCACGTTACCCAAAGATGAGGTACTTTACTCTAAACATCAATTTATCATTATATTCATATCTAATACGTACAGATGTCATAATCATTTTCAACACTGTTTCCCGGAATATGTTCAGGTAGATAAGATGGTTAAAGAGGCCGAGAAGTTTGCGAAGGAGGATCAGGAAAAGAGGGAAGCCATTGACACCAAGAACCAAGCAGAGTCAGTGGTTTACCAAACAGAGAAGCAGCTGAAGGAGTTGGGAGACAAGGTCCCTGCTGATGTGAAAGGGAAAGTGGAGTCTAAATTAACAGAGCTTAAGGATGCGATCTCTGGTGGAGTAACGCAGACCATTAAGGACACCATGGCTGCACTGAACCAAGAAGTAATGCAGCTTGGGCAGTCTCTGTACAGCCAACCAGGGGCTCCCGGAGCTGGGCCTGCAGCCGGTTCTGCTGCTAGTGCGGCTGATTCAGCGCCTAAGTCGTCTGGCGGAGATGATGGGGACGTGATCGATGCAGACTTCAGTGAAAGTTAGTGAAGAAGTGATTGTGTATTTTTGTGGTAGTGATTGAAAAGCCAGTAGCTAGGTAGGGGAACTTGAAACTGATTGTTTTCACGAAATGATGCATAATGCTTTCTTCTACTGACTTTTGGTACGTGCTAAAAATGTAAATTTGGAATGTTTGGCTTGAAGCTCCAGGAATCGACGGGATTGAGCTCGACTGCTGACACGATTTTATCGACTCCGCTTCAAGAATTAGAAGTATTTAATTGGCATTTCCAATTTGAAGATGCTACAAGAAAAACTTTTTTTTTAATGGAAGGTATTTCGAAAGAATGTAGAGATGGGTTTTCTGTGATTTTAAAATAAATCGCTCTAATGCAGTTATTTTTTTTTCAAAATCTAACATTCATAAGATTGTTTGGGGAAAATTATCAGTTGTAATTAGTTTATTATGAGGATAACTGGATTAGAAAAACAAGAAGAAAAAAAGATGCTTCGGACCTTTTAAATTATAGGGTACTTGGAGATCACCTGATACTATAAGGTTGAACCCATTTCTCTTTTGATGAATTCTTTTTTCAGTTTTTATCAATTGCAAGTTCAATTGTAGTGGACGATTATTTTGACATCAATTGTAATTAGATTATGGCGAATTTTTGGGAAAGACCGTCTTTCCATAAAATTATGGATAGACAGGTTTAATAAGAATAATAAAAGATTAAAGGTCTTAGTTGCAATATTAAAATTTTAGTATGCAATTTGGAGTAGTAGTTATAAAGTTTCTAACCCGATTCATGCAACATGAAAATTTTATCTTCATTTGTTCTAGTTTACACTTTAAACCTTGGTCTCTCCATGACTTATGGAAAAACCTTCAAGAATCGAGAATATGTAGAATCGAACATATTGAGCCTTCAGTTATGGTGATCCGACTATTTTCTCAGTTAAGTAAGATAGTTCTTTAGTTTTACAGGATTAGAGAAGCAAGCTATACCTTAAATTTGTTTCTATATATACATAGAGCTTCAGCATGATCCAAGAAAACATGCAATAAGGATGAAAACATGCAGTACACTTTCCTTCAAAAAAAATCCTTATCCCCAACCATCCTCATGAAATCAACAACATTAAAAACATTACATTGAGATACACCATGATTTAAACATTACGCAGAGAAGAAACAGCATCTCCTGTAAAACAATGAAGTTTGAGCTGTCAGGATACTATATAGGCTCATTTCTTACAAGGGAACACCACAAGTTTCAGAAAATTCCACAAGAAGAAATGTTAAACGTCTAGCAGATAAGAAGTTTCAAAGGTTACCTAAGTTAAAATCTTAGTCAAGAAGAGGAACTTCTTAATGTTATGTATTCAACAATACAATGCTTTCAAATAGCATAGACAAAAATATAACATAGAGTGTATCCTATAAAATATCAACAATTCATGATAGGATTGTATAAATAACGTTTATGGTGAAGACAATACATGCATCGAAAAACATCTTAACATGGATAGCATGTCAATAACTCTATTGATTTGATGCTGCTAGGCAGTGCTATCATGGAAACTCAAATACTACTAGTTAAAATTTATCGTATATGTACATATATAGTTATATACCCCAAAACTCTCAATCAAAATTATTCATATAGTTAACGTCAAAATTATTTTTATTCATATATATTAGGTCAGTATAGGTTGATAATTGATTAATTTAAATCAAATTAGCTATTAGTTAAAATCAACAAAAGAAGTAAAATATTCTGAAAGTTAACCAAAAATGTAATTTATCTTAAAGAGGATGCGAGCAGCTGCGCTCATCTCATGGAATTTTTGAAAAATTTTAAAAATGTTTAGCAATTTTTTTTGAAATTTTTGGAATGAAGATTCAATTTTTAATTTTCTTAGCACCAGTTTTTTAAATTAGCACCAATTTTTTGAAAACCAGTGCTATATTTTGGCAAATTTTAAAAATATTTTGGCAAGAAGATTGAGTTTTAAAAAAACTTAGCTTCGGTTTTTTAATTAGCACCGGTGATAAATTTTGGCGAATTTTTTGGAATTTTTGGTGGGAAGATTGAATTTAAAAAATTTAGAACCGGTTTTGAAAATCGGTGCTAAATTTTCGCAATTGTTTTGAAAATTTTGGCTGGAAGATGGAATTTAAAAAATTTAGCACTTGTTTTTTAAATTAGCACCGATTTTCAAAAAAATGGTGCTAGTTTTAAAAAATCAATGCTAATTTATTTTGGGTAGCGGTTTTCAAAAACCAGCGCCAAAAAATCAGTGCTAGAAGGGGTTGTTTCTGTGGTAGTGAGTGATCCTATACAAAAAGTAATAATTTTATGGTCATGAAATTGCTTAAATGATGTTTGTAAACGTAATGAAGATCGTAACTATAACCTTTCAATGTAGGGTGCAATGAATAATTTATTATCTTTCTCCCTAGGTTTTTGCGAATGTAGTTGATTCTCTCTTGGTTTGTACAACCATTTTCTTGAATCATCACTGGGCACATGTATCCGACCAATCCCTTCTTTTGATCATACAAAAAATACACGTACCTTGAGTAGTCCCTAGACAAAGTATATTTGTGTTCCTACCAACTCTTGCACATCATTGTTGTTTCCTTCTTTCTTGGATATACCATATCCGGTGCATCGATTTCGAAGGGTCTTACATGGATTTAGAACGATGGGAGTTAAAATAGGGGAAAGAAAAAATGTAAAATAAGGGAATTGAAAAAATTAGGTGGTGAACATCAATATGGATAATAACAGTACCTTACACTCCATCCATAGGGTATTCTTATAGTCTTTTGGTAACTCATGCCAACTATCATTCCTTATGTCCACCCTTGTTCTTCCGACCTTCGCGACCCAACCAGACCAATTTGCACGATCTTTGGACAAACACTTGTCCGACTTGTTGAAAACCAACAGAGTTAACTTTTTTCTAGCCATCCTACGTTCTAATGTTTTACAATGTATTTTGGCTATTCCTACGTCGTCAGATCCATCATCGTCATCACAACCAAATTCCAATGTCGCGGGATTGCTATTTTGCGAACGTGACTCATCATCATGAGCCCATTTCTTAGACATTATTGAACCTACAACAACAATTTCTCCAATCCAGCATGACACTAAATTCATTAAAAAATTGGAAAAAAATACTACACATGAGATGGGCATGAAACTTCTTCCATTTTTTTTATTTAACTAGAAAAAAATGATCTTTAGGTTTTCACAACCCGGGCAACGACTTAGCTCACAATCATTATCAATGAACAATCACCTTAAACAATCAATATATTCAATGGCCCTAAAAAGAATCAACCATCCAATATTCCATTATTGAGCTTCAAATAATCTAGGGTTTTAGAACACTAACCTTAACAATACACAAGTGGGAGCTTGAATTTAATGAAAACTTACTCACCTTCAAGTCCAATAGAATTTATTGATGATCACCCCCCTCAAAAAAAGAAGTGAAAATGAGGTTAATTAGATCAAAGAAAATAGAAGGGGAATATAGGAGTAGTTAGCATTAACACTTACCTTAAATCAATATTTGAAGAAATGATGGAGAAGATATGAAGGGAATTGGAGAAGAGGGTTGGAAAGGTTTTCTTTGGGTATTTAATACCCTTAGAAATCCCGTCTTCATGACCATTTTTTGGGGATAAGATTTTAGTTTCCGAACTTGAAAGATGATATGGAGCTTTGTAATTAGACCTACAAAAAGGTTCCGAGTTTGGAACCTATTTTAATTTTAAAAAAACAAGCCCAATTCTGCAGTTCAATCGCCAATTCAAAACCCTTCCCCAATTCTGTCTCCCCATTCAAACCCTATCCGTCTCCTTCACCAAATTATCAATTTGATCACAATGTCGAGGCCTAGATACACGAATAAGTATACAGGGGAAGTGATCGACCGGAGCCATCAGTCATTCACCAAGTTCGAGCAGTCGGATTGATTTTTCAACGAAAAAGAAGATGAGAGGTATGTCAAATTCTCCAAGCGTTAGGTGATTAATGCTAAAGTCATTCGTGCATAACCAATTTCCGATTTAAGCCTACGGTATTTGTTAAATCGTTTCAAACATCAACATCTCGAGTATTTGTTATGTTTAGAAGAATATGTTTATGTGGATGAGGTTACTCAATTTTATGCTAATTTAGGACAAAACAAGAATAATTGTGATGTAACTAAGGTGAATGGAAAAAAAATTTGTGGTTACTGTGGGCACAATAAATGAAGCCCTAGGTAGCTCCTATACCTCCCCTGAGAAATTAAGACCCGACAATCCCCATGGTCCCCTAGAAATTTATCACCAACAGAGTTGGCCATCGGTCGCCAAAGCCACCCCATTAGACACCGTAGCTATGGTTAGGAAATACCTTTATAGAACTGGTAGTACCCCAGGCCTGGGGGAGAGCTATGATGTAGGTGTTTTGACATTAGAGTAGAAACTCATTTATGAGTATGTTTGAATGTTTTTCCCACTAGTTGACACACTTATGAGACAACCATTGGGAATCTTTTGTTATTCTACTATGTGATGGAGGGTGTGAAGATGAACCTCGGGTTCAAAATTATTATGAGTATACTCAAGGCTGTCAACACACAAAAAAAGATCTCCCCTACGATAGCTTGATCACTGCTATGCTCAAGAAGGCCAACATCCATCCGAATGATCAACTCGTGTGAATAAAGTTTTATGATGGGGGATGGTTTCAACATAAACAGTTGAGGATCAACGACGATAGTAAATGGGAGCAGCTAGTATTTCCAATGCAGGCCACAATGAACATGAAAAGGGCTAAGGAGGAGAAACTTGATAGAGCCGAGGGATCGGAATCTCGTAAGTATATAACCTTTTTTACAATTTTATAGTAAAATTTTAACTCATAACATAATTATTGCTAATTGCGTATGTTGAATTTTTTTGGTTGCGTAAGTTCCCAAAGCAGCTGGAAGACTACCATAAGGTGGTACTTGAACTTCATTCGTGGTGATATGGAGGCGACCTCTGAAATGTTGGCCAGAGCCAATGCTCAACATCAACATTTCATGGAGGTTTAATAACTCTATCTTGAATTAAGTGAAGACAAAGAGCCACAGAACTTTGAGCTAGTTTTGACAAAAAATGAGGGAGAGACCGACGTGGGGGCGGTTCGTGATGGGAACCAAGAGGATGACCAAGAATCCGATATCGACTACATGCTTGAAGATATTTAGGCCATTTGTCTTCTCTATTAGATATTTTATGAAACATTGCGAGATGTTTATTTTGGATATATTTGAAGATGTCTAGATAAAATTTAGGTGTTATTGTTTCAGTTGGGATGATTAATTAATCTTTATGCATGAGTACTATTAATTAGTTTTATTGACTTTGATCACACTTTCATTCCTGTGGTCAAAACCTCCACTGTCCAGATAGTTCCCGCCATTGCCAAGATGTGTTCTTGGCCGCTTCATCAGCTGGATGTCAAGAACGCCTTCCCCAACAGCGTTCTCGATGCTCCAGTGTATATGGTGCAACTTGTTGGAAACAAGAATCCGCTCAATTATGTTTTTCGCTATTCAACACTTATTTAACTCAGCTCGATTTCCAGTGCAGCTCCGCCAACACTTCTCTATTTTTTCTTTCTCGGGGATCATCGCTAATGTATCTTCTCGTTTATGTCGATGACATCATTCTTATAGGTAACGATTCGAATCTTCTTTGGAAATTTATTGATTGGACACATCGTGAGTTTTCCATCAAGGACTTAGGAGCCCTTATTACTTTCTTAGCTTAGAAGTATCACCTACTTCATTGGGTTTACTTCTTGGTCAAGCTAAGTATGCTCGTGACATTCTTAATCCCTTGGGGATGTATGAAGCTGCTCCAGCTCTACTTCCTTTGTGCCAGGCTCACAGTTACTTAGCTTCGTCAGTCCTCCAATTTGGAATATGACATTGTATCGTTCTCTAGTTGGGGCCCTCCAGTACCTGACCATTTCCCATCCTGACTTGGCCTTTTCGATCAAAATGGTTAATCCATATCTTCAGGATCCTCATGACGATCATTTTGATGCGATTAATCGAATTCTCCGATATGTTTGAGGAACACTGCATTTCAGTCTTACCTTTCGATTTTCCAGTTCTCCCGAGCGTTGGGTCATTTTGATGCTGATTGGGCTCGTTGTCTGGAGACTCGTCGGTCCACTTATGGATATGTGTTTTTTCTTAGTGGAAGCCTTGTTTCCTGGAGTGCAAGGAAATAACCCACTTTTTCTCATTCCACAATGAAGTTTGACTACCGAGCTCTAGCTAACATAGCTTCCGAGGTTGTTTGGCTGGCTCACCTGCTTTGAAATCTTCTAGTTCCACTTTTTGGTCCTCCTCTACTGTTATGTTACAACAATAGCTCCATCTTCTTGGCTGAGAATCTATTTTCTCTCAACTGGGCGAAACACATCAACATCGAATATCAGTTTGTTCGAGAGTTGGTTGCTTCTGGCAAGGTGTGTGTTGCTCATGTTCCTAATGCTCTTCAGATTGCGGACATCTTCACCAAAGGGCTCTCTCTTCTGTTGTTCGAGTTTTTCCAATCCAAACTTCGCGTCGCTGAGCATTCGACACTTTGCTTGGGGGGGGGGGTGTTAGAATAAGTCAAGTATCTGATTAGATTTTATTTTTTACGGATAGAGTTGTTGACTAGACTAGAGTCATACTAGTACTAGCCTTCATTTTGTAATATATTTATTCTGAGCAGTAATACACGATTCATTACGGGAAATCATATTTTCACCAATTCTGAAGAAAATTTAAATTTTGAAAACATTTCGTACGCGGGTTTCGATGATTTCCCAAACTCTCAGTTTTCTCAATATTCCACTCAAATTCCCATCTCTGCCAATGCATTTATATCTCCAATTTTTTTCCGCAAAGTGTTTGTGCGCATGGTCATGCTTGTAGAAGAATTGAAAAATCAAAGGTTAATCCATGGACTATAAAAGAGGATATAGCACTAATGTTTTCTTACTGTTTTCTTAGCAGAGATATGGAGCATGGTAATAGTCAAGAGTGAATAACACTATGAGTACTAAGAGCAACTTTGTTTGAACAAAACAGAATGGAAAATCCAAAAAAAAATAAATTTAAGAAATGTGGATCAAATGACAGGTCATTTTAAACAACTTAATGATAATGTCCAAACATGGATTGTTGTATATCAAGAAGCCTATCATTTGAAAAGAAATGAAATGAGCGCAAACGATATTTAGATGGGAGCTCTAACCATTTACGAGCAAGGGGCAGTAGGTTTACTGATTTACATGTGTTTAATGCAATCACGTGCAAGCATCCAAAGTGGGAAATACGACTAGAACGTAATTTGACTAGTCCGCATCCTAAAGATGAAGAGTGTAATGAAAAAATCATTGGGAGCTCAAAGAGATTAAAAAAACTAGAGAAGGTGTGGAGTATTTAGAACCCCAAGAAACTTCTACTAGTAATGCTTCCACAATTTCTCTTCCTACTGGTAGAGATGCAGTGAAAAGAAAGGTAAAACTAAGGCATCACAGTATTCTCCTATTCTTGAGGAATTTACTGAAGAACGCCGCCAATTAAGAATCACAAGAAATAAAGAAGATATAATCATGGAAGATTTGGGAAAAGCTAAGATTGATCTGGAGCATGAAAAGATGAATGTACAATTGTTGAATACATTGATGGTCATAAAGCATTTGACCCTTGAACAAGAAGAAACACAATGTATTTTCATGTTACTTGTATTCCAAAAGTGACTGTAATTTATATTCAAGTAACTTTAATTTATTATATTGAAGTGATGTAATTTCAATTATTTTGTATAATTTTAATCAATATATATATATATAATTATGTTATTGAATATAACAAGATTTTTCCAATTAATTTCAAACAATTTAACATTGAATAGATGAATTGGCAAGTATTGTGAAAGCTAATGTGAAACAAAGACATTGAAACCTTTGGTTAAAAAACTCGCATACTAATTAAAACCTTATGTATTTGTGAATTATTAAATTATTGGAACATTGGATTCTTCCGGTACATAAAATCTCGTACGCCTGCATTTAAATTTGTGAAATTTGAAATTATTGGACAAATTATGACAAGTGGCTATTATAGGGGCCGAAAACTTTTTAAGGACTTGTCATTTTTGAATAAAAAATGACAAACTTGCATCATGACAATTCACATGCATTTCTTCTGCTATTCCTATATATATATACATGATTTCTACTTACCAAATAGTGTATCCACCTTACTTCACAATGTCATCAAATGAAAATACATCTAATTTTTCTCCTACTCCCTTGATTCTTCTCATTTTAAGGAATTGGATGAGTGGGAAGAAAGAGTTGTTGAACAAAACAAACAAGTTGATCGCATGATCGAAGATACTATTGTAAGTAAGTTTTATCTATTCTTACAACCAATTTTTTTTAATCCTAGGTCTCAAAGAAGGAACTGCGAGATGGAGCGCGATATTGGTGACAAATGTTTGATGAAGGATTATTTTGTTGATAATCAAGTTAATTTTCTTGACATTTTTCAACAAAGATTTCGCATGAAAAAATATGCATTTCTTCATATTGTGGATGCTACTACGAATACTGACAAATATTTTAAAAAATGACCAGATACTACATCTTGTCTATCAATTTTGCCATTACAAAAATGTACCACAATTGTGAGAGTTTTAGCTCACGGGACTTCATCCAATGTAGTTGATGAGTATTTGAGCTGTATCATGAAAATATCTCACGCACTTTGTAGATGGGGTCATCTCCAACTTTGGTGTAAAATACCTCAGACCACCAACTGAACAAGATTTGACAATTTTACTCTATTTGGGGCACACAATTTCCTTTGAACTCTTTCGAAATTCCCCTTGCCTTTAATCAAGGACACCCTTCAAATAAATTTCAATACTAAAAGCATGGTATGCAACTTTGTTGCACGTGATAGAACTACTAGGTGAACAAAAGCAAACTGCACGGAGAAAGAAATCGGAGCCAACTTTCGTCGCTACGAGGTTCACGACTCTTGCAACCTTTCAAAGGTACAATACCCTATTAGGAAGTGCCAAGTTACTAGATTTGTATGCTCTTAAGCTGAAAGATACCATAACACTAGGGTTGATTAATATTATATCATTGTTTGAATCCCAATTTTTTTTAAATCCTTGCATCAAGGATGCAGCGCACTTCGATGAAGTGAGTCAATTTTATGCCAATATGGTTTCAGTAGAGGGTGGGTCATTATGTACTATGGTTAATGGTATATGGTTTTACGTTGATCCATGGAATATCAATGATTTACTAGGTTGCCAGTACAAGAGCCTTGAGGACTATTATCTGGTGGTTGCTGATAGTACTTTGAACATATATCATCTTTTAAATTGGCCCGTACATGTTGATTCTTCCCTACTGAATCATACCTAGATAGTCCAATTGTATTTTAATAGGTATGTATCCGATCCGAAAAATGTCAAAAGTTATAAACTCAAGTATTTGACAATAGAGTAGAAGATTGTATACGAGATGATAGCAAGGAGTTTGGTGCCGGTGGGGGGTCACATCACCGAGCTCACAATCATAGCCATTGTTCTACTATTTGATGAAGAAGGTGAAATTTGATCCCAACTATACCATTGTGCAATATATGTTGGCATCTGTTATGCATTAAGGCTATCAAGGTTCAAATACCTGAAGTTGGATAACATGTTACCTTTAGGAGCGAGGAAGTACCTCCTAAATTGTATGACCATAAGTTCTTTGAGAACAAGAAGTGAAAAATTATCAATGGGATATGATCACACAAGGTTTCCAGACAAAAGAGTAACAGAGGGCGCATAAATTAAGGTGAGAATTTTTCATTAAATATTTATTAATGTTTCCTTACATATTGCTATTCCAATGTGACGCTCACAACTATAGGTGAAGAGGACAACACCTCATGGTGGACATGTACAAAATAATTGAAAGTGAAGAATAAAATACAATTGAAAAAGATGGCTAATGAAACCAAGAAGATTATCAGGGCAACTAGGCGTGCAAAGGAACATGGGCAAGGATTGCAATCTAGGACATCCATTTAGATTTAGATTTCTATTTCTAAATTATTGTTAATGTCGCATATACGAAATCATGTCTTGTCAAGAATGTTTGTTTTGTGGATGATATGTTCCCAACAATGTAATTTGTTATGATCGTAACATTTTTTTCCTAAAAACTTCAACTTATTAGTAGGTTTATCTCCATCTACTTCACTTGGTTGACTACATGGTCATTTACCTTATTTTCCTAAAGCACTTTCGAGTTCGGGAGTTCAATTGCACGTCACCAATGACATTGACACTCTAGTTTCTGTATCGGATCCCATTTTCATGTTCAAATATGTAACTGCCTAATTCTAAATGATTGGAACAAATAATTAATATTATTGTTAAGACATCGGAAGGACAATTGAAAAGGATAATTTCAATGCGTAATGTATTTCCACCGTTGAAACTGTAATCGGAAATGGGGGCATACATTAGAAACATTTTCATTTTTTTTACAACCTAATCAATCATGAAATAAAACCACCTTCTCATAGAACACTATGGTGATGCAATCCTTACTACTGTCATACCACATACTTCCTCCGTTCAATTAATCGTGTTACATATTTTGTTTCCACAAAATTTTAGAAGATGCTAATTGGGTGGATCAAATTAATTGAAAGATGAAAAGGTAAAATGAGTGGTTAAAATTACCTTAAACTATACTATAATTAGAAAGTACAAAACTAATAAAAAACATTTTAAAATTGAAAGTGTGCCAAAAAAAAAGTTGAACGGAGGGAGTAAAAAAATTACACAATGGTGATGTATGGCTTCACGTAGAAGGCGGTGGTGGTATTTGCCTTAAAATTTAAACTTCGAATGTGTTATCACCTATTTATTGGAAGTAAAATTACTCGCTTCCCTTTAGGTCATATCGACTAACAAAACTAGACCAACCACGGGTAATGAAGACATCATTCCTATCACCAAACAACCGGAGCATGCTTTCACACAAAAGGAGCTCCCCATCTTCCCCTAATAGTCATTTTGGACCCATGCATATCTTGGGGTTATTCTCCCTGAAACGTAACGAAAACTTAAATTTTGTCGCTACCCTGACCAGATTGAACGCCTATATAAAGGCAGGGCTTAAGGTTGAGTCCGACATAGTAAAATAAATAACTTTGATACCAAGAAATAATTAACAAGAACGATTGTTTTTAAATGCAAAGTTGATAATGGATGAAATAAAAATTAATCAAGTAAGATGTACCTAGTAGTTTAGACCGTGGGTAAATTTTTAGAGGGAATGCCAGAAGGTAAGTGAGTCTCAAATCCTGAGATGCAATATGCACCTTCATATAGTTGATAATAGTTGTAGGTTATCAATGATCAACGAATTCAATTTCTTACAAAATTTAATTAATAACCGAATGAGTACCACATGCATGTCTACGTTCAAAGTTTCAAGAATTTAGTTATATTAACAACAATTTCCAAGTAAAATGCATGATTGAATGCTACAAAATTGACTCATTATTCTTAGCACTTTTGATATCAGAATATTGAGTCGTGCCTTATTATTTATTCACAACCGGAGTAAATTAAACATTCAACAATGGTTAAAATCTAACTGTCATTGTTTTTTACACTTACGATGATGGTTATACCGTAATCGTTGTTTAACAATTGTATGTAGCCATCCTTCAGCCTTCCATTACTGTGATAAATGGTCAGATATTGGAACATGTAATGGATGGCGTTCCAAGCCAGTTTGCAAAAAAAAAAAAATACCGCGCATTGACACCGTTAATGACTCTTTCTGCACTAATCTATCGATAGTCAACCATTTCTTAAAAATTATGATAAAGTTACTTTTGTCAATTACTTAAAAAATAATAATAACAAAAGTAACAAAATTCAAATCATATTAATTAACAAAATATGATAACATTCATCGTTAAAGTTCAACAAATGTAATCACTGTCAAAACTCTATAAATCTAATTAATGTCTAAATTCTATATATATCATGAGTTTGTATTGATCGAAAACCAGTAGCAGAAAGACATGATCATTGATGAATATGTTTCCACTGATAAAAGCCTCTCGTCGTGATCCCTTGATCGCGTCCGACCTGCAAAACAATGCCCCCGGTGTCCGGGGGGTAAACACTCCGATGCTAAAGTTAGTATAAGCGTTGTACTGAGAGTGTCTTGAATGCCTTAAGGTTTACCAGACCTGTGTATTTATAGTGGAGGAGAACCCAACCTCCTTTAGGGTTTGAGCTCATTTTCCTTATTTGATATGTATTGTAATTCGAGTATAATTGGTAACTCAAGATAGATTCCTTATAGGAATCAATAATATCCATAATTAGGATTGGATCACACGTCCCTTTATGGGCCGCAGGTTGGGACATAGTGTTACCCTAACTTTCGAAGCTCGTGGGCCTCGAAGGGTCGAGGCCCAGGTATCATCAATAGCCCCCAGAGAGGTAATAAGTTTTTGATGCTTTTTATCTCTCTGACCTTGAGAGAGCTTCGAACTCTGACTTCGAAAGATCGAGGGTTTGAGGACTCCTCTATTTCGAAGTGTGTGTCCTATTGGAAGGGAATACAAAGAGTTTTTCTCTTTACATTCGAATTGTCTGATCCTTGGGATCTGGGCTATCCACGTCGCCCAATAAAAGTGAACAGTTGATCTGCCATCCACTTGCGTGGACAGGTGTCAGTCGTGTAAGAGGAGAGATGAGAAATTCCGCCGCTTCTGATGTACGCGCACGTTTCAAGGTACTTTTTGCAATAAAACTTCTTTTTATTTATGGCAGTTATCATTG
>JAULKJ010000002.1:6002432-6016289 GCA_032355405.1 Rubia balearica
ATTTGTATCTATATAATGGTTAAAATTTATGGTCAAATGTGTCTTGAGAAAGTTGACCAAAAAGTGTGCAGGTTAAGTTGGGACAGAGGGAGTACGATAGTATTATTATTTATATGTTTATTCAAATATGTGATTAAATTTTGATAGTAAATGTTGTTTAAAAAATAAGAGTGCAAGTTCAGCCGTTACATCTAGTTCATATTAAGTTCAGCTGTTACATCTAGTTCATATTAGTATTTCTTGTGCTTATAATCACACACACACACACACTCTAACGAACTATGACACTTACTTCAGACACAGTGCGTACAAGTCCCACTTGAATGGATTCACAGTAATGATCCCATCTACCACATCGCTCTCTCTCCGATGCCGCTGTGCACGAAGATTCGCTGAAATGAAGCCGGAACACGCAGCTAACTCTTCATTGTCGCCGGCTATTTCCCGGCGAATCACGACCTTGGTATTTTTTTTTCGCTGCCGTCGTTTTCTCTTGCTTCGTGCTCTACAGAGGCACCGAGTCCGCTGGGTTTAAGCTGCCGACACCTTATCACCGCCACAAATACTTCCCTCCCAGTACTTCCATCGAATCTCGTCGGACGGTAATGTTACCATTTTCATTGCACCTACTTTCCTTGCTTATTGCATTTTATCCCCTGTAATTGTCTAGGAGTGTAAAGTGTTTCCACATAGCAAGTCCACATGTAGGTTTTTGAGCCAAATGTGTTAAGAAAATTACTCATTATTTTGCTTGCAAAGTGTACAAGGAAAATAGATTCTTCACCTTTTTGGAGATTTCAGGTGAGATAGGGGTTGTAAAACAGGTACTCACTTGCAGACGATTTTTACTTTTTATCTTTTTAATGTGAATAGGACGGCGAGTTATTGTGCTTTTATTGATAGCTATTGATATTGTAGGACAGAGAGGAGTATGGTCTTGAAAGGATTTTGAAGGAGGCTGCTATGCAAGATAGAACAGTGATTTTAACAACCTTGAATGAAGCTTGGGCGTCTCCAAACTCAATTATTGATCTCTTTTTAGAGAGCTTTAGAATCGGAGAGCACACACGTGTACTGTTGAATCATTTGGTGATAATTGCACTGGATCAGAAAGCATTTTCGCATTGCTTGGATATACATACATATTGCTTTGCTCTCACCAAGAAAGGGGTCAACTTTTCAAGGGAGGCCTATTTTATGACTCCAGTGTACTTGGAAATGATGTGGAGTAGGATTCATTTCCTACAATCGGTTCTAGAGTTGGGATTCAACTTTGTTTTCACGGTATTCCTCCTCTCTTTCTAAATGCAAATTATGCTAGCCCATATGTTCATGATAGTATCATTTTCACTTGCAAACAATTGTATTTATTGCGTAGTCTTCCACTTCTTTGGTTTCATTGTACTTTCTTCATTGTCAGAGCTCCTAATAACTTATAACATTAACCTTAGTTATTTGTGTTCTAAATATTTGACACATACCATTTTAATCCGGAGTTCAATGCCAAAGTGACTCTGGTTTTAAGGCTGGAGAATGTTATGGGCATTTTATGTTCCATCTATCTCAGAACATTGAGCCTGTCTTTTTTCTCTTCTCCAGTCTCTACTGATATCTTTTCCCCTTCTAGTTTGTTCGTTGTTTTAAGTTAAGGTTTGTAGATTCTTTTAACGTTAAAGTAGTCTAAACTCTACACTGTTATATTGTTAAATTCAAAAGTATTTCAAGTTTATCATTGTGATTATGTCTTTTAAAGTTTGATGAAGAAGCAGAAGGTGTGATATAGAGTGATTTGTAATAATTGGACTTCCAAGGAAAATAGTAGTTAACAAAGTAGACCTTATTCTAATAAACTTAAGATTTGTGCTTGTGGAATTAAAAGCAAGCTCTATCTAAATTTGTGAAACCTTTACTTCTGTTGAAAAGTGTGCTGAGTATATGTTGGTGATGCAATTGATGTGCATGCATAAGGAACGGGTAAATGACCCCTTAAATATTATAAAATATTTAGCTTTACTCCTTGCAGTTGAAGGAAATTTAAAATTCTTGTTCTATTTATTCAAGTTTTGGGAGAATAATTGTGTGATACAATTTAGTTAATTTACTTGGAATTTTGCCCCAAGGTCAGATCTCTGTGGCTATCTATGCTTCAGCTGCATAAGGATGTTCCTTTTCTTGTTTTCCCCTCTTATTGTTAAGCACGAGCACGATGATTGTGTTCCTGGATGACATGGTAAAGTTAATCTTTAAGTGAAAAAGTAGATCATCTTACTCTCCATTGCAGAAATCTGAACAAAATACAAGGGAAAATGCTTTAATTATGTTTATGTGAGAGCCTATAATGATAAGGGTTTGTGTTGCTTTAAGTATAAGCTTGAGGTCTATCCATCGTTTTCCCATGATTGGGGAAGTGATTGCTGTTCTGTTTTTACTGTGAAGTTGCTTCTAAATAAATAGGGCAACAATATCTTTTCTTCAAGTTGCTTTAATTTTTTGACTCAATATCCATGCTTCTGGTATTACAAAAAATATTTCAATGAAACTATATTTTCTTCATATTTGGACAATAAAATATAAACATAATTTTTAAAAATCAGGGCATATAAATTTAGAATGTTGAGATGAATGTCTGGACACAGTAGACTGGATAGAAAAGGTAATGGATGATATAACGGGGATAGCCTGGATAAATAAGGGAGATGGAGAGGGAGTAATAAATTTTAAATTAAATGTGAAGGGCCAGAGTTTGAAAGAGGTCTTTGGATCTGCAAGAGAATAGAAAACTAATAAACTTTAAATTCAAAGGGCCAGAAATGAAGAGTACATTGAAAGAAATTATTTGAAGTGGCATGATATATTTAAGCCTAAATGAGAAAATGTGTTTTGACAAAAAATGATGGAGGAGTATGAACCATATACCTCATGTGGTAGAGTAAAGGTTTAGTTAGATTTACTTGTATTTCTTAGCCTCCCTTTTCCCTCCGAGTTCAAGCAGAAGGTTTTTGTGGTACCAATATACTAATGTTTATAAATATTTGTCTGTGTCGAGTAATTTCTTATAAATGACCTATTTTTTCAGGATGCTGATATAATGTGGTTTCGAGATCCGTTTCCGCATTTTCACTCTGATGCTGACTTTCAAATTGCTTCTGATCATTTTACTGGCAAATCTGATGATCTAGACAACATTCCAAATGGAGGTTTCAAGTTTGTGCGGTCAAACAACCGATCAATTGAGTTCTACAAATTTTGGTACCTGTCAAGAGAAAGGCATCCGGACTTACATGACCAGGATGTCCTTAGCAGAATTAAGAATGGCACTCGGGTCCAAGATATTGGATTAAGGATTAGGTTTCTTGATACTGCATATTTCGGTGGGTTTTGTGAACCTAGCAAAGACTCATTTGTAAAGTCTAAAGACTAACATAATTTAGGTTAACATAAGTATTTTTAAATTAATTAATTTAAAAATATTACACAAGATATTGTCTCTTATTAGATCGACTAACGTTAGACCAATCATGAAAAATCTTGTTTCAGTGACTTTTAGGGTTAAATTAAAATTATTTATGCATAACAATATTTTAAAAGTTTTTTTAAGTTATAAGAACCTTTTTGAAATAAATAAAAATAAGTATCAAACCACCACATTATGCTACATCAATTATAAAATAATTTCATCTAACGATAGTCGATTTAAAACAAGACTTTGTGATTACATAGCTAATTCAAAGGGAGATAAGAGATGATTGGGAGTCGGAACTTCCATCGAGGCGATGGTAGACTAAATGATTCAAGCTCTCCACGATGTATGATCAAGTAAATAGGATATAGCACATTTTATCTTTGGTCATAAATCAAGGATCAATGAATAGTTTAGCGTGTGAAGAAAATGCCTCAAAGTCTCCTCAATATTATCTCTCTTTTTAGTTAATTACACAGTTGGTGACACCTGTGTGCATTTTTCACTACGCAAGCTTTGATTAGGCATTTTTTTTCTCTGTGGACAATCCCAGCTTACGACTGTTTACTTTCTAGTAGCTAGTAGCCTAGTAGCAACAGGAGACGGAGCACCGGTGTCCACACATAGGATGTTGCAAACTTATTCACAATGACCATCTGGGATACTCTCAGGGTCAGGCTTCTTGGTCAGAATCGGTAATTTAAGCAATTTCTTGGTCAGAAAGTTATATACAATGACTTTGTAAAAATGCTAACAACAACAATTAAAACTAGGAACCAATACCAACAGTAAGGGAAAAAGACACCCTAAGTGACAGTAACTCCTGCTATACATTCCAAAAATGACAAGATTGTGGACTTGGGATTTCTAAATCCTATCCTCTACCTCGCATTTCCTCCTCTCTTTTTTCCAGATTATATTCCCCTTATTTCCTATCGTCAATGCAAAAGTTTCTGTGAACGCCACCTGGGAGCTCACAAAGTGAAGTTCAGACGTTACACGTTTACACAGAATGCAACATCAGTTTCCTATAACTCATGATACCATTTAGGATATAAGAAGCAAACCATCCTGCGAAGTTTGAAGTCGTGTAAATTAGTCACGCGGAGAATATTTTCAGCAAACAAATTCTTAGGAACCCATCAGAAAACTTACATCCTTTACCACAAATGAGACTGGTGACTTTAGTGAAGGCAACAACCATTCAGTCATGTACACGCGTTGTTGAGTGTTGCTTTTGTCATCTGAAAGAAATTAAGACGGTTAAAATGGAGATTCATCACAAAAGAAACTCATAGAGTATGTGCATAAAATAGAGCATCAACCATAAACTTGCTGAACAGAATCTGGACCTAATGCTGCTACATGTAACCTGTGAGTGATGAACGCCTGCAGCAACCAGAAAAAAAAAAAGCACAAAGCATTCGTGAATCAATCGTATAAATATTGATTAGTGCCCAGTTCTTTCGGCAAATAAGAAGAAAAAAAAAGGGAAAAAAACTACACAAGCATTATTATTTATTAGGTAAAATTTCAAATTTTCAACCCAGTTGACGAATATTAAATGCATACCAGCCTGATGAATCAAAGATCAGTAGTAAAGACAATAAATGAGGGTAATTTGCAATCCTACTTATGAGAATCTTATTACAAATTTATAATGATAAATAGCTTGCCTGAATAGGCTATTTGCTGGGGAACAAACTATGAATGTGTACACACAAAAGGTAGGGGTACATTTAGTAAAACATTCAGAAAAGTGGAGTAGCCTTTAAAATTGAGAAAATGAAATAAACACAATTGTGGTAATTTGGATCTGTGTAGGAGACCTTCACTTGAACCAACATAGCAGATAAAAATAAATAATCCACTCCTAGTAAAAGAAGGGCGACGTTGGAGGTAATTGTTTCATGTTAAGGAACAGACACTGGTAGAAATATAGATTAAGGCTATTTGTATCAGGCCTTAAAGCCTGTCTCTTACCAAATCCTGAATATGCAGGGGCTTTGATGTGACGATTGCCCCACTAACGCATATTACAAACAGAAGAGTTACCCTTAGTGGAAACATGACTTTTGATAGATCATGACAGTGAAAATTGTGAAACATAGCTATATAGCCGATCCCGTGTAGTAGAGGAAAGGCTTGGTAGCTATTGTTGCGGATAACTTTTGTAGAAACAACTGAACAGCCCAAATAATGCCCAAATGATGAGACCATAATTTTGAGTTGAAATAACAGTGTAATTCCACAATTAAGAGTGACTATTGAATTGCTGTAGTAACCTTTATATTACCAGAGTAAAAACTGGTTGATACAGATCAACTCAATGAATCACATACATTATAAAATAATACCAACATTTATTAACCAACGTGTGATTGCAGTAAGCTAATTAAATCAAAACACAAAAACTAATGGAGGAAAAGTGTACCTAATAATGAAGATAAGGAGGCCGTAGGAATCACACAAGTGGTGTAAAATTTGCAATCTTGCAACATAAACAAAAAATATTACCTGCCAGACTGAAGGCATGTACTCACGATGGAGAGGGGGTTTAGTGTTCCTGCTGAATTGACAAACCAAAGGGAGTAATCACATTAAGACACAAAGCAAAACAACAGAGAAGTACAGGAGCCTAAAGGAAATGTCAACTTATCAGAAACAATTACCAGAATACAATTTTACTACCGCAACACCTTTTAAAAGCATCATGTAATGGTTTATGTGATAAGTAATGTTGGCACAGTACATTTTTGTTTCAATAGTTTCAACTGGTGAAACTGAATTCTTTGCAAAAAAAACAATCATTTAGCCACATATTATGGTTTCTGAAAAAGTACAATTGTACATTGTCCTGTTATTACAGCTCCCAAACTTTACATTCATAAAGTTAAAACCTCAGTGATGGTGCCTATTAGGTACAAGTTCCATCCTGACTGTTTCTCTCTTATGCCTTCATTATCCTCAACAAATTATCACTCAGGTGGGAAAGAGTTGAACTTTCGTGCTTCCACTCGACCACTAACTACCCATCTATGCTCTGCCAACTGCACATGGAACTTCATGTCTGATAGACAGAAAGATTCTGAAAGAGTTCATCGAATATAAAGTTTAGCCTCACACTCTACCTTCCCAGTGTCCTGATTTTGTTAAACAGTAGCTTTGAAGAAGATACCAGCCCAGTGTCTAGACATCAACTGAAATTGTATATGAAAATGCAATAAGTTAATTTGAAATTTTAGCACAAATTTAAGGGACCCGTTCAGTATTACATGATGGTACAATCTTCCAGCCACTGATAGTCTTTTTCTCTAATATTTCACATAAACAGACACCATCACTAACATAAGATGCACTTGCATCATTTAAATTCAGATGGATAGATTGAACATGAATCTATATTTGTTTCAATGACCCATCACAAGAAAGCCACTTGTCCCTTGTCAGCTCAAAAAAAAAGTACAACTGAATCAAATGTATATTGATTGTGTTTAGTCATTTGATAGGCAAACAGAAACAATACATTGAAGACGGCAAAGAAATAGAACTCAGATGAATTCTGAGTAACAACCTCATAACTTCATAGGATGAATTCTTAACCCCAGAATCTACAGCTTTAGAAGCTAAAACAAGCATTGGATGCACCACCAAGAGCTTCTGAATATCCTGAACTACATTCTCAATCACAGTTTGAAGAGAGAGGTTTTTCCTGCATTCAAATGAATCATGATAAATACAGAGAAGCTCCTGAATATCCCAGACCACATTTTTTATCACACTTTAATACGAGAAAAGAGAGGTGTGAGTGCCATTTAAACCCAGCAGTGGAAATGGAGAAAAACCCTGAAAGAGGTTAAATTCGGGGGTCTGATGAAAAGGAGAGAGCGTGTCACAAATAATTGTGGAAAACCTGATCCCCCCGGTAAAAGAATAGAGCATTTAAGATATAGATGAAAACTGAAAGCGTTCTAGTATTAAAGGGAGGAAATTCGGTAAATCAAGGTTGCAATCCGAGCTATTCAATGTTGTTGGTTACAATACGAACTATGCAACATTGTGGGTTGCAATGAGACATACCACAAGTTTCAGTAATGCGGGCAAATCACTTTTCCAAATAGGTATGATGAACAAAACAGAAACAATTGTCTTTCAGAGTTCTTTTAGTTTATTGCAATAAAGAATAATTTGGCCTGAAGATTAATTTGAACAATCACTTGTATGTAAGTATACTTCCGCTCGTAAATCAAACAGTCTCTAGGTCAAGCAAAGTGAATCTGTCCACCTAGGTCTTTTCTCTACGATGAGTCCTTTCTGTGACATCTATTTGAGTCCTCAATATCTGTCTGTTTCATGATGTGAAAGCTAAAAATATCTTCAAAGAAATAACGGTCACTACTTTATGCTAACATGCTTTAAGTGGCAGGGAATTGTCAACTCATTGCCTGCAGCTAATCAAATTTTAACTAACTGGAGGTGGAAGCAAAGTTGATTTTATTTAGTAGAACCTAAGATCGCCATGAAGTTACTGTTCTAATTATGCCTTTACATTTCCTTCCTTGTTTTTTATTAAAGAATGTTATGAAAGGGAAATGGGTTGAAAAACTTACCTTTTACTGTTCCCAATGCACAATGAAGGTACAGCACGATCCATCCAGTAAAAAGCTCCAATACTGAGCATAAGTAGAAAGAATATCAGATATTAAAGATCAAAACTATGGGATGCATATCAACAGTTGAGGTATTATAATTCCAACATCTTCCTATCAAGGTAACAGGAATATTAGCACAAGAAGCTCAAAATTCACAAAAGTTCCGTCAGTATCTTCTTCTTCCTATCAATGCAAGACTAGCATCTATATAGTCAATTTTTAAGATGGATTTTTAAAAAAAAATATGTATCACAAGCATGCACTAAGATGATTCATAATATTGACACTGTTCATATAAGATTTTAAGGCAAAGGCCCCTCTTATAAATTCTGACAGCAAGCTTTCACAGATAAGGAAACAATTTTTAAAAAAATTGGTAGGATTACAAAACTTCCTTTCATGATTGAGGCTCCGTAATATGAGCGACTTTCCCTTGGTTCCAAATTATGTTGTGCATTGCTTTGTTGATGGTCTCAAACCCAAGTTTATTTAAATTTTCAAGCTTGTCATGCAAATTAGAACTGACGTGAATTAAGCATCTCATACATCAATTTGGAAGTTGTTCAGTAAAACGGTCAACTTTAGAAAAATATATACAAGAGCTGAAAGCAACTTGTAACATGCAAGTTCGATGAGAAGTGTCCGTGAAAATGGCAGTCCTTGGGGAAGATCAGTACTAACAACTTATAGACGAACCACTCATACCATAGTGGATGCTGAATCATACAACTTAAACCAGTGATTTTTATGCTAAGTTAGAAGTTAAACTACTACAACCTTCACCAACATAGAATAATAAAGAGTACTTGGTCCTAATTCTTACACAAACCTGTCAATTATAAGCAAATGAACACCAACACCATGAGTTTCCTTTTGCTTTTGAAGTTGATAATTCATGGTCTGCCATAAAAGGAGGAATGGAGTTGACAATTCATGGTCTGCCATAAAAGGAGGAATGGAGTTGCTTACCGTTACAAAAAGGTGCATGGAACGACAATAAATAGGAGTTCCTCAAAGTTAGGTTGATTCTTGTAAACGAATATAGTGGAAAAAGAGCTCAACTTTTTCAATATTTTGACAGAACGTAAAACTAAGACAACCCTCCTATTATGTTACATTACTATGAAATTACTTCAAATATGAATCAAATAGTTAAATTAGTTTTATAGAAAAAATATCAAAAAATAAATAAATAAACACGTGTACATACTATGCATCTTACATGAAATGAAGGGCAGGTGATTTATCGCAACCCGCCAACCCCAATACTACAAACTAAACTACTATTACTCCCTTTGTCCCAGCTGAACTTGCATTCTTACTTTTTGACACTATTCTTTATTAAAGTTTGACTGCATATTTGAATAAATATATGAACAACAATACTATCGTTTATGATATTGTTGAATTTGTCGTAACAGGTAGTTTCTAACTATAAACTTTTTATTGGTCGTTATTATACGTACTTAAACATATTAGCAGACAAACATATCTATTGGACAGCGTGTTAAAAGCAAAAGTGCAAGTTCAGCTGAGACGGAGTAAGTGAGCCTTACGAGATAAATTAAATAAACAAACACATATACCTAACAATTTGTAGAAAATGATATAACTGTTCTATTGGTTAAACAAATGCTTAAGTTAAGACTGACCTTAAGAGTGGCAAGAAACTCAGAGCTCTGGTAACACCGGACATACAAGAATCTTCTCATGCTTGCAGAAAATAAATCTCCATCATATCCTGAATGTTGAAAACAAACAACATTCTTCAATGATTTCCTAAAAACATAACAAAAAAATCAATTAAATTTGTTCTTGTATGTCTTACTGTTTGCTTGACTCTGAGCCATCAATTTGTGGTTCAGCAATTGGGAAAAGCGCGCAACATCGAACCGACAATCCAAGTCGAGAAACACGGCGAGGCGCTCCATCCCTCCGAATTGCTTGGGCAGGATGCAGGTGATGGCAGCCTGCATCAAGATGTGGGTCTTGGCGGAACAGGGGGGGCCCACAACCTCAACAATATTGCCGGGTCGGAGAGGGGGCTTGTGAAGCGGCGGCGGTAATGGCAAGAAAGGGCGCTCCGACAACACCCGCGTCAGCATTTCCGCTGCTGTTTCGTCCGGTTCAATCCATGCTCTCGGAGCACTCATTGTTTGAATCAATTGCGAGAATAACAACTTTTTCTAGCCAAATTTCTTGATATTTTTTTTGTTTATTCCAGGAGTAGTAGTACACCCGGAGCTTTCGAAGTGATCGGATTTGGTGGCACTGAAACAGAGTGTTTTGAAAATGTTTTGGTTGGAACTTTTGGGGGAAAAAAACAAAAACAAAGACTTTCTTAAAAATCATGGGCCCATAAATTGGATAATCTTGAGTACTTTATCCCACATCGGAAAGGGATGGTGTGTTCCATCCTGAAATAAAATTAAATGTCCATTATTTACTCTACCGGTCTCGACGACGCGAGCCGTAACCCAAGTATAAGTTTGGGGGCATTAGAGTGAGGGAAGAATTAGGACCCAGTTGCAATGCGTCCCTAGGCCCGGACAATTTGAGACCGTGTGCCCGTCTCACTATTTGAAACTGGCGAAGTGGAGATTTCAATTTCATGGAATAATTTTCCCCGCTAATTACTATAATTTGGGTGTACCTCTCAAACTTGATTCTGAACCCTTTAAAATAAGGGTATGATTAAATCAAGTCTTATATTTTACTAGTTTACTAGTGTACGTATAAAAGGACCATTCGAGATCGTGTGCCTAGTCTCAGTATGGCGTATAACCGGTTTTCAATCAGCAAAGTGGAGGTTCCAATTTCATGGAATAATTTCCCCCTCTAATTACTATATTTCGGGTGTGCCTCTCAAACTTGACCCTTAACCCTTTAAAATAAGGGTATGGTTAAATCAAGTCTTATATTTTACTAGTTTACTAGTGTACGTATTGACGGACCATTCGAGATCGTGTGTTGGGTCTCAGTATGGCGTATAGCCGGTTTGGAACCGGCGAAATGGAGGTTCCAATTTCATGGAATAATTTTCCCCGCCAATCACCGTAATTCAGTTATGCCTTATATTTTACTAGTGTAAGTATTGAATTTATTTATTTTTAGAAAAGAAAAAAAAACAAACCCACTCTTCACCTGCCTACGCCACCGTCGAAAATCGAACCGAAGATAGTCTCACTAATGCGTCTTGAGCACTGGTTTGCTTTGACGGGAGAGCAATATTTTCTGTCGACGAATTGAGGGGTGGTGAAAGATCTGGTTCGCGACGGGGTCACGGTGGACCGTCTATTGAACTGCCGCTCATAGCGGAGAACCATCGTGTTACTTATCCAGTAAAATGCCATAAAATTCAACCTTACTGCTGGAATGTCGGCGGTAAATGAACGAAACGTCATCAGGAATTGGAGGGGTTTCACAAGGCGACAATAACAAACTTCATAGTTTAATTGTTTTTAAATTAATTTTTTATTTAACTTTAAATACACATGCGTATAGAAAACACATGAATACAAAGCGTAATATAGTAAAATATAGAGTTAAATAGCAATTCACTAAAAATAAGTAGCAAAGTTGCAAGTTTGAAACCACTTTCTATAAAAGAGGAGGTCTCCCGGCAGGTGATCTGTCAGTAAACTATGAACAATTCACTATAAAAAAAATTTACTTTTTTTAAAAGTAACACCACCTATTGTGGTGAAAGACTTGTCAGACCCCTGCTCGTTTATTAATTAAAAAGGAAATTACAAATAGGATGGGACATAATAACCTTACCTCCATATAACTAAAAAGGCATATAAAATACATTTTCCTAATAATCTAGCATGCCTTTTTAGTAACAATCTGAAAAGCCCTAAGAAAAATACAAGAATCTATTCAATAATATAGTTACTGAAGTTTCTAATCAGATAAATTTTAAAAAAGGACTTGCAAGGTGGAATTACATCAAACTCTTTCATGTAATATGTCAGTAAAATTAGATTCCTTAACTGATTATGGATTAATAGTTACCTGTTTAGGTAGTTCATTTCTAAGCCACTCAAATCTTTTGTCCTTTTTGTTCCATGTGTTAAAAGTGTGAGTTTCCTACACGTCATTCAATGAAGTCTTCTGAGTTTGTAAACTGATTTTAATTTGGTTTGTTATTTACCCTATCAGTTTCTAAATCAGAAGGATCCTAGTTAATAAGAGTATTTTTCAGAGGCAATGGGTTAACATCTACATGCATATCACTCCTGGAATTAGAAATATCAGTCTTAACCATTTCAGGAAAAGAAATTGAAACATATTGAGGCATAAGTATTACATCAGCAATTTCACTGCATGTGTTTTTTATTAAGTCTAAATTATTATTTGTTTCAATTTTATTCATATCCCTAGATTCATTAGATGTCAAAGACTTGAATGCAACCTTTTCATTTTGAAAATTAACAACATTTTGTGAAATGAGGTCCTCTGAGTGTTTAGGACAAACCTGAGATTCCTGAGCAGGGATCTTCTCTTGAGAAATTAATTTCAAACCCGCATTTGGGTTAGAGCAAGACATATTACTAAGTGCAGTTTTTGAAGGCTTAAGAATCACTTGTGATCCCTGAGTAGGGATTTTCTCTTGAGAACTTGACTCCAGATTAATAACCCCTGGCGGATTTTATATATGCATTTTTTGTCTTTTAGATTCTTACTCCTTGTTTATTATTGTTTAGCCTGCACATTTTAAGGTACTTCTTCCATGCGGACTTGCATATTTTGGTTGGTTTTTATTTTTTAACACATGTACATACATATTTTCCTTATTAGATAAACAAGACGTTGAGGGTATATCCCCCTTACCTGCTACCCTGCCCTATTCATCAAGTGAGGATTTACCCATGTATTGATGTGCCGAAGGGTTATCTTTTGGCCTCCAGACAGTGAAATTAGTTGAGCTTTGTCCATACCTACAAGATGTTATCTGGTGGCCAAGTTTCAAGCATTTTGAACAATAATATAGTATGCATTTATATTCCACATATTGCCAAAACCTTATTCCTCTAAAACTAATCCAGATCTTTTCCAATAGAGGTTAGTCACATCAATTTCGACACGGACCTTGGAAACATGTGGTCTAGTTCAACCTAGTGTGGCACTATCAACTTTGACAGGGGGTGCCTAATACGCTAACTATTGATATCATATCCCAACAAAAAATTGTTGAGGTAATTCATACATATCAATTCAAACTGGCACAATAGAAGATTCCTCATTAAGGTTAAAGTTTGGCATCCATTTAGTCATTCTAATTGAATGTGAGCCAAAATTCCATAATGTTTGTAACCAACATCGATAATAATCATCAAGAATAGAAAAATTAATTAAAACGTGGTGGTTATCCAATAAATGAATTTCATTGTGACCTTTGAAGTCGGCAGTTTGGAAGTCCTTTCTCAATATGTCCATTTAAGGTCGAATGTAAGAAAACTTACTGACTATGTTCTACCTCAAAGGTGCCTCCAAATGGTCGCATTATTCATCTATGAAATTGAGGCACGACTCTCCCAGATGATCATTACTTGGTTTTGGAATGAAGGGATTTTGATTTTTAGGGATGGCGGGATCAGGAGTATGATTCAGGGATTTGTGAAGTTCTTGATTTAGGGTATGAACGTACGATAGTGCTTTGGTTGTTTGTTGTGGCTCCTCCATGATGGCATCGCCGGAGAAGGGCTGAAACCCTAGGTAAGATCGGAGAAGAGGAGTTTG
>JAULKJ010000002.1:6017653-6028024 GCA_032355405.1 Rubia balearica
CTGAATGATTATTTCTGCTCCACTGTTTCTGCTAAACCCCCCCCCCTCACTGTTACACTCACTCCAGCGCCATCACTATCCTCAGGTATTCTTTATACTTTAACGGATTATGTAAATTGCAATTAATTTTATGGTTTGCATTCTAGATTTTTTTGGTGCAGTAACTTTTAGTGCAGATCGTACCACTTATTCTGAGGCATCGAAGCATGCTGATTGGCGTGATGCTATGGCTGATGAGATTAATACTTTCGAGCGAAACTAGACTTGGACTATGGCTTCAATTCCTCCGGATAAGACTGCAATTAGGTGCAGATGAGTTTAGTGTACCAAATTCAAATCTGATGGCTCCATTGAACGTCAGAAAGCTCGTCTGGTGGTTCTGGGAAATCGTCAGATTGAGAGAACTGAATATACTGAGACATTTGGTCCTGTTGCAAAGATGATTTCAGTTTGCCTACTTCTATCTGTTGTAGTCATTTGTGTTTGGGAACTTCATCAGATTGACGTCCATAATGCTTTTCTACATGGTGATCTTCATGAAGAGGTTTCATTCGCCCTACTCCTTGTTATACTGCGCAACCCCCCCCCCCTCCCCCGGTCTTGTCTGTTGACTTCAAAAATCTCTTTACGGTTTGCGACAAGTTCCTCGCAACTGGTTTGCCAAGTTGGAAAATGCTCTACGCGGGTTTGGATTTGTTCAGAATAAGGCTAATTACTCTATTTTCTTTTACTCATGTGGCTCAGTTTCATTGCATGTGCTTGTCTATATGGATGATTTGGTGATTGTTGGTAGTTCTTCATCGTTAATATATGAATTCAAGAAATACTTGAGCTCTTGTTTTCACATGAAGGATCTTGGTACACTTATGTATTTCTTGGGTATAGTGATTGCTAGAAAACTAGATGGAATGTTTATTTCACAAATGAAATATACCCTTGAAATTTTATTAGATGCTGGTTTATTGGCTGGTAAACCGATTGATTTTATGATGGAGCAACAACATGATCTAGCGCGCGTGGAGGGGCCACTTTATGATGATCCTGAGCAGTATCGGCGCCTAGTTTTTCATCTCATTTACATTACAATTACAAGTCTTGAGCTTAGTTATTCGGTTCATACGCTTTCTCAATTCATGTAGTCTCTTTGTGTTTCACACTGACAAGCTGCTCTACGGGTTCAACACTACTTGAAGAATCATATTGGTCAAGGTTTATTTCTCTCTTCACGTAGTTCTTTCCAGTTGGCTGCTTTCTGTGCTTCTGACTGAATTGCTTGTCCAATTACCCAGCATTCTCTTTTTGGGTATTTTGTGATGATTGGTGATTCTCCAGTTTCATGAAAGACTAAGAAGCAACCTACAGTTTCTCATTCTTCTGCTGAAGCGGAGTATCGTGCAATGATAGTCACTTTTTATAAGTTATTATTACTTAAGTCTTTTCTTCGGGAGTTAGGTGTTGTGCATTCTGCCCCTATGCTCCTACTTTATGACAGTTATTCTGCTCTTCATATTGATGCCAATCCAATTTTCAATGAACGTACGAAGAACATTGAGGTTGATTGTTATTTTATTCGTGATCTTGTAAAGTCTCTTACTATTATTACTCATCATATCCTCACTTCTGATCAGCCTGCGGATTTGTTCGCCAAAGCTGCTCTCGGACATTCTTGATCCACATGCTCCAACTTGAGGAGGACTATTAAGGAATAGAATATTATGTGAATATTACTTGTATTTAGAGTAGATTCCTTTTCCTTTTCAATATACATCTTTTGTACCGCTATAGATTGTAACCCATAATATGAATACAATCACAACATTTAACCCTTATTTTCTACAGATGCCATCGGATGAGGCGGGTAGGGATTATAATTTATACACATCCACTTGTTGGAATCAATTTTTTTTGGGCAAGATTCCGGAGAGTTTCGGCCACCGTTTGCGTCATAATAAAGGGGCGTTGGTTTCAGCTCCGCGAGTACTATATCGTACTATCAGAAATGAGCTACATGTGTGAGATAGGGCAATTTCGCTACCCTTTTTCAAAAATAAATTTTTAATTAACATATGATTTTTTTATTAGTTCCCTAGTTTATTTTTAATTTTAGACCCAATTTATTCCTCTAAATTTTAAAATTTCTTGAAATTTTAACATTACATTTGGGACATGGTCATCAAATAAAATTATGACCCACCAATTATTTTTTCTGGATTCTCCCCTACGTTTGATACTCACACATTAAATTTGGGTTCAGTTTGAATGAGAAATGAGAGTTCAAAAGGAATTACTTTAAGAGTAATATTTTGAGTTTGACAAAGTCTTGTGCGAGACCATCTCACTGCGAGGCCAATGACTAATGTGCAATATAGAGAAGTTTAATTAGAAATGGGGTTCCAAATAAAAATAAAGAGATTTTGGAAGAGAAACGAGGGATCTGGGTGCAAATACCACTTTTGTGGGTGTTGGCCATAAATAATTGGAGAATTAATGATTTTGTGTCATAAAAATCTCGCGGGTCAAGATCCAGGTCGGACAATTCACGAATTAGTTTGTTCCCCCATTTATGCGCAATGCACGAGTTTTTACTATCAGACTTGATGTTTCATTTTCAGTGCTTGATATTTTAACTAAATCTTGTGATTTTTTTAGAATTCTTATTTTCACTAAAATCATGTGTTTTGAAGTTAAAGTTTGATCTTTTATTGTAAATATTGCGTTCGCATTTTAATTTTTTGACACTTTATACATGTTAAAACTAGTTAGTGATGCTTTATTAACTTAAATTCTAATTTATATTTTCATTTTGACTCTAGTTAGTGATGTTAATGAGCTTTCCGTCTACGGCGAGCTTAGGGAGGGGAGATAAATAGTGAAGGACGGGTTTCAATTTTGATACGAAGAGGGGGAACATAGGGTGGTGTCGTGGAAGGAGAAGGTGGTGGCGTCGGGGAAGGGGAACAGGGTTGGTGTCAAGGAAGAGAAACAGGTGGTGGGGGGACGGAGTGAGAACGGGAAAGGGGAAGGGGGAAGGAGGAAAAGAAAAAATAAAAGAGAAAGAAGAAATGAAAAAACTGAATAAGAAAGAAAAATTTATCAAATGTCACTTTTACCCCCTAAAATTGACGTTTTGGCCATATCTTACAGTTCGACCCGATGAGCCACGATTTAGCAATTTTCCAAGTTAATGGGTCAAAAGTGCTCAAAAAATTAAGGGGTCAAAGGTGGACGAAGGCGATAGTTAAGGGGTCACAAAAGTCATTTGCTCTAAATTTTATTACTGATGTTTTATTTTTTTCGATATCAGTGTCACATTTTGATGCAAATTTTGATGATTTAAAATCTAGAAGTGTTTTTACTTGTATTTACTATTTTAATTATATATGTTTATTATTAATTTTTTTGGTTTGTAAGTATTGTAATTTTATGTGTATTTGAGTATTTTATTTGATATTTGACTATTTAGACATGTATTTTGAATGCTTTAATTTAATGTTCAGTTATTTATTTGAAATTAACTATTTAAATTTTGATGTGTACTTTTAATTTTTTTACTTGATGATTAACTATTTTAACATGTTTTTTTAATATTTACATATTATGTTTTATTATTTAGATTTGATATTTAATTATTTAATTATTATTTAAATGTTTATGTATATTTTTATTATTTTATTTAACTTTGAACTATTTTGAGGTGTATTTTTATAGTTTTCATTTGATGTTTAATCATTTTTATTTAATATTTAACTTTTTGTATGTACTTTTTAGAGTTTTTATTTGATGTTGCATTCTAATATGTTGAAGAGAAACCATTCAAATAAAACCATTCTCAAACGCGATTATGCATAATCAGGTAAGGAAAAACCAAGTGACCCTTTGTACATGGTCTTTAGTTTTCATAGCAATAAGACAATGCTAAAGCAATGCGCACCCATACTATTCAGATAGATTTAGCCCAGGATAGAGCTCCAACGTCCAACTACAATAATGCGATTACAACACCAGAATCCTATAAGAATCGTCAGAAACCCAATGTCGAACAAAATCTTAAATCTCATTGATTTGCAATCTAACAGAACCCAATGTTCCAGAATTGCTTGGCTTCAAATTGGACTTATAAATCAGTTTCAAAATCTATTGACACTGAATTAACCAGCGCTCGAATCTCCGGGAATTACAAAGCAGACTTCAATGAATTATAATCAACAAAAGTGTTGAGCTTACTAAGATCGTCGTTTTAAAACCTCTCACCTTCGAGTCAAGGTGATTGCAACTGTGAAACTCCGAGAAGGAGAAGAAACTGATCGTAAATACAAGAAAACATCAATGAAACCAACCGGAACTCAACGAAGATAATTGACAGGAAACGCCAGTGCTCGACAGAGAAGATGAATGTTCTGGACTGATTTTCATTTATTTGTAATTGCAATTGAGTCCTTTAAATTTCCTATGCATTTTAAATAAGAACCCAAGTCTAAAATAATTATGAATAAACATATAAATTTAATTTACCTTTACATTCTATTTTCATTAACCCCGTGTCTCACCTTAAGACAGTCTTGCAAGAGACCGACTCTTTGAGTTTTGTGGGATATTGGAAATACCACATTATAAATGAGAGAAATATTCTAATATAAAGGCTTGGATGAAAATACTGGGGATATCAACTAGTGTTGTGAGAGATCTCGACTCAAACCCACATGCACGCGGTTCGGATTGGGAAAGGTTGGGATAGGCTCCGGGAATGTTCCGTTTGAACCATGGCCAAACCTTGAATTTTGAACTCCCCAAGATAGTCGACCTTCCTGGTTGCAGAGGTGTAAAAAGCTCCTAGTATTCCTCCCTTCCATTGCAGTGGCGCGAAAGGCTCATTGTCTTCCTTGCTACTGAATTGAAGATGCGTGGATCGCTCCACCATTGGTTCCTTCCTGTTAATTAGTGGTTTTGGCCTTTAAAAGTGTACCTCTACCCTCTATCTAAAAAATGCCAAACATTCTCGTCTCTTCAGTTCTTCCTTGTTATTCATTATCTTCTTGTTCTTCATTGAGTCTGAGAGTAAGTACAAAATATTTGGTTCGTCGCTTTTTTTTTGGGTTGTGCAGAGCTGAATACTCTAGCAGTTGTATCTTGGGATTCAGAAAACCATCAAACTGTCGCACACTATGGGTAGTTTTCATAATTAAGGACGGAGATCTACATCTCGGCTCTACTTCAATTCAATTCCTTTCTATATTCGGTATACCAATTATATTCATTTTCATCTTACTTTATGTTCTTTACACTCATAACACATGTTAGTTAATTGAAATCGGATTCCAACAATTTTAATTCCAAAAAACCCCTATAATCCCTAAAAACTAATCAATCTATTATTGTGAAATTTATACTAGAATTAGTTGTAAAAATTATCTGATATGTTCTAAATTTCTTTAAACTGTTAGATTGCAGATATTTAAAATCAATAAACTGAGAGAGAGATAAATCTAACCAGTTTATTAAAAAAAATTGTTAGTTTCTTAAAATTTGGATCTACTTCTCCGAATTTAAAAACTAATTCACATCATATTACTTTCATTTAATTTGAAAATTTATATCAAAAGTTGAAAAGTTCAAATATATATATATATATATATATTAGATTTTAAAGCAGTTTTTATTGAATGACCAACAAAAGTTATACCTAAGGAGGCTGGAAATTTAAAGGTGACATATGATCCCTCCACAAGGCTTGCTGGAAATTTTAAGAAATTCAAGAAGTGTTTATTTTAATGAAAAGTTTTATATTAATTGTAAAACAAAACAAACTCTTTTGGATCTTCCTCTGAGCCCATTACAAGCATTTTCATCCAAACACTTCAATTTTCTACCCTTTACAAATTTACATCAAATTACTTCCTATATCAAAATTGAATTCATCATGTTCTTAAAATTCTTCCACGTCCATTGCTCCATCAAATTTCCTCCTGATGCTATTTGAAACGCCAAAGTTTCCACCTTCAGTTGTTTCTAATTGAAGATCCAACAGTTGCATCCATTTATATGTTGTATAGACCAGTACAAGTCAGGATCAGTTTCTTTATTTTCCTTCTTTGTGCCATGTGATACAGTCTTCTTTTCAGGTGTCTCATATTGTTGCAATCTGTAATTTGTAAATTCTCACACAACTTATTTACATAATCACAACAAACAAAAAGATGTTGCACGGTTTCCCGCTCCTTCCCACATAGACTGCATTGTGTTTTATCATCTAAGATTCCTTATTCTTGAAGCTTATCTTTTGTTTCCAGTTTCCTATTGATCATCAGCCATAGAAAGAATCTATGCTTTGGGTGTATCTTCTAATGTCATACCAGCCGAGTTTTTACCTTTGTGTCACCCTCTCCCTTCATCTTGTTGTATACTTACAATCTCCGTAGTTTACCAGTTTTTCTTACAAATCCTTCAGTTATGAATATATAGAATCTCTCAGTTTCAGAAGTACCTTCCATGTCCAGCTATGAGCAGTTGCATTCTTGCATTTTGTGAAATATTTTCCTTTATGATAGTAGGCATGTACCCACCTTATCCACAAAATGTTTTTTTTCTGATTCAATTCTCATAAATGTTTACATAGTCCAACAAAATATCATATACCTGAATCCCTTATTCCCATTCCACCATTTTTCTTATTTTTGCTCAGTGAACTCCATGCATCAATATTGAAACCTTTTTTCCTTCTTCCCTTCCCCATAAGTAGCAAGTACAAATCTTCACTATTCTACTATAAACCTCTTCTGGCAATTTCATAATGCTGCTCTAATAGCCTGTTACTCAGTGAGACAGAATTAATAAACTGAAGTTTCCCTGCAAGTGATAATGCTCTTGAACTCCAGCTTTTTATCTCGCCCCTCAACTTTTCAATCATGTTTTAAATCTGTTCTAAAAATAATTTTGAATTAATAATCTGTGTTGAATTCTTTGAAAATAGATTTCTAAAAATGGAAAATTAAAATGTCAATACTGGAAACATTGGTGTGTTCGCCCCAAATTTAGTTGGGGATTGGTCTACCATCAGTGGATATGCAAGTGATTCAACTCCCCGTGGGTCAACCCCTGGTAGTTCAGCCCAAGTTGTTAGACCTACGGTGAATCCAAATATGAAGAGAAGTGTTCATGAAAATATACATGTCATTCCAGCATTTCCAAATGATCAACAAGCAAGAATTTTTCCCTGCAAGTTTAATAGCACAAGATTCAAGGCATAGAGTTAAAAGATGCACTTCATTTTTACCTCGCTGAATTTGGACGAGTACCTGAAGGAGTACAAACCTTTCATCTCTCCGGATAACACTGATGTGTACGCCCAAGAAATTCTTGACAATTGGATTCAATCCAAACTTAGACCTATGCTGGGATTCAGGTCTGTATGCTGTTATAACTGAAGAAAACATGATTGAGAGCAATCTAAGGAAGTGGCAGTATGACACAGGTGCCACTAGGTACATCTGCTCTACTAAAGGAAAATCTTCATGGGAAACTCTGCCACTTCAAAGATTGAAGGTCAAGGGAAGGTTGTGCTATAGATGACTTCCGAGAAGGAGATGACACTCAACAATGTCATGCATGTGCCAGACATTCACAAGAATCTAATCTCGGACACCCTCATCTCCAAGAACTGTTTTATGATTAAGCTCTTGTTAGACAAGTTAGTCATCTCTAATAATTGGGTGTATGTGGGAAAGATGGGTGTGAAAGATGGATAGATCAAAATGAATGTAGTGACAGTTATCCCAAACACTGATGTACCCTACTCTTCAATGAATAAGAATAATTTTTTTTCTTATGTCGTTGAGTCTTTTAGCAATTGGAATTAAATATTGGGACGTGTCAATTATAAATATGTTAATAAAATAATGAGCAAGAGTATTATTGAAATGCAAAACAAGTAAATACCTATGTGAAGTCTGCATACAGGCAAAACTTATGAAATAACATCCTCACGTGTGGAGAGAACAATTTAACCTGTAAGATTATTTCACACAGATCTATGTGAATTAAAGTTTGTGTAAACTAGAGGACGTAAAAATTATTTTGTGACTTCCGAGAAGGAGATGACCCTCAACAATGTCATGCATGCGCCAGACATTCACAATAATCTGATCTCGGATACCCTCATCTCCAAGAACGGGTTTATGATTAAGCTCTTGTTAGAAAAGTTAGTCATCTCTAATAATTGGGTGTATGTGGGAAAGGTGGGTGTGAAAAATGGGTAGATCAAAATGAATGTAGTGACAGTCATCCCAAACACTGATGTACCCTGCTCTTCAATGAATAAGAATAATGCTTTTTCTTATGTCGTTGAGTATTTTAGCAATTGGAATTAAATATTGGGACGAGTTAATTATAAATATGTAAATAAAATAATAAGCAAGAGTATTATTCAAATGCAAAACAAGTAAATACCTATTTGAAGTCTGCATACAGGTAAAACTCATGAAATATCATCCTCACATGTGGAGAGGAAAATTTAATCTCTAAGATTAATTCACACAGATCTATGTGAATTAAAGTTTGTGTAAACTGGAGGCCGTAAAAATTATTTTGTGACTTTCATAGACGATTGCACAAGATATTGGTATGTGTATCAATTATGTAGCAAAGACAAAGATTTTTGAAAAGTTCAATATGGAAAGTTAGAAGTTGAGAACCAAATTAGTAGAACAATTAAAATTATCCGAAGTGATAGGGGAGGTGAGTATAATGAACCTTTCAATGTGTTCTGTAGCATGCGATTGTTCATCAAACTACCGCTTCATACTCACCCAAATCTAAAAGTGTTACTAAATGGAAGAACCAAACTCTTAAAGAGATAATGAATGCAATGTTGCAAAAATCTGGGTTATCCTAGAACATGTGGGAGAGGCTCTACTAACACCCAACTATATTCTCAATAGTATACCACATAAGGTGACTGGAAAGACGCCTTATAAGTTATAGAAAGGTAATTGATCTTCGTACAAATACTTCAAAGTGTGGGGGTGGCTATAGGGTTGTCAATAGGGTGGGGAATGTATGGATTTTGGTACGTCCATACCTATGACCACCTAAAAATTTTATACGCATACCCGTCCCATCACCCATGGAAGGTACAACATTAAAATCCACCCTGTCCCATCGGGTATTATATAAAATCCACCCCCGCCCCATTACCCACTTGGGTCCCCCTACCCACTTTAAAACCATTGTATGCATCCCACTTAAATCTCCAAAAATACCTAAAATCCCCCTTTACTATAACAATTTTTATATTAAAAATTAAATGTATTTACATGAAAATATTATAGGTAAAATTACTAAAATATGTGAATTATGGATAGATAATAATTTTTAATATAATAATTAATTTATAGCGGGTTTGGTGGAGCGGGTCAGGGATGGGGCGGGTGTGAACCTTACCCGACCCACTACCCATGGAGGGTAACATTTTCATACTCATGCAAACCTCCCACCAAAACTACTTCCATACCCACCACATTGGGGCGGATGCGGGGCGAATCTCAACCAAAACCTACCCCACTATTATCCCTATGTGCCTAGGAAAAGTGACAGTACCACCTCCTAAAAAGGTCATAATTAGACCTGACACCGTTGACTGTATTTTCATCGGGTATACACACAATATTAGTGTTTATCGATTTTTGGTGTACAAGTCTGATATACCGGATATACAAGAAAACACGGTAATGGAATCAAGGATGGATCTTTCTTTAAAAATGTGTTTCAATGTAAGGGCAAAGTAAGTCATAGACAAACTCGTGAAGAGGGAGAAACAAGTAGTTCTGGTTAACAAACAGAAAAGGGCAATGATGAACTTAGACATAGCAAGAGAGCTAGAAAGGGGAAATTACTTGGTCCTAATTTTGAAATGTCTTATCTATTAGAAAATGATCCTATAATATTTAAATATCTATGTATACACCAGATGCACCTTAGTGGAAAGAACGGTGAACGGTGGAACTGACACCATTATGCAAAATCATACATGGGAGTTAACTGATTTTCCATTAGGTTCAAAAGCTCTTGGGAGAAAGTGAATTTTTAAAATAAAATTCAAATTAGATAACTCAATAGAGAAGTGCGAGGCCAGGCTTTTGGTGCAAGGATTTAAGCAAAAAGAAAGCTTGAATTTCTTTGATACCTATTCTTCTTTGACGAGAATAACTTCAATTAGAGTGATAATAAAAATGGTGGCTATATGCAATCTAGAAATGCATCAAAAGGATGAAAAAATTGGTTTTCTGAATGGAGATCTCAAAGAGGAAATTTATATGAAACAACCCGGGGGTTATGCGGTCTTTAGACAGGAACACAAAGTGAGTAGACTTGTAAAAT
>JAULKJ010000002.1:6028124-6038583 GCA_032355405.1 Rubia balearica
AGGGTATTTTGGACATTTTACATACAGTCAATGCCGGAAAATGGAAGTCAACGCCAAAAATGGGATTTGAAGGTTATATTGGCACTTACATTAACTAGTTAGGGTTATTTTTGCACTAAAAATTTCTGAGAGTTATATTGGCACTTATGTCAAGTAGGTAGGGTTATATTGGTATATATCCTTTGAATCTATTGAAACTCAGTGGAGCTTAAAACTCCATCCATTTGAATAGTTGGGGACACCCTCATGAGAACACCCAAAAGCTGCACCACTAATGACCGCCACCGGTGAAGCCAGAGCCACCACGATCTCACCTTCATCGACCACTTGCAGGTTGGGAAATCAGAGCAGGGACCACCGACACTGTCCCATAATACTGGGTAATCCCCATCAAGAAATTTCTCTAATATTCACAATTCTTAACAGGGATGTGGTTTGAACCCTTGACCTCCCAGTTATAGAGAGTGTGGATTACCACTAAACCAGGCTTAATTCACCATTTAACACACCTTTAACAATAAGCCAAAGTAATAAAATAACTTGCTTTAAATATATACTTTATTTTTGGGAACGCAAAAATTGATCACTCCCTACTTTCAAACTAAACCAATTTTACTTATTAGCACTACTCCACTAAACACATCATTAATTCCTTAGAGAATGTCTCTTGTAAGTTTTAACTGTTGGATCAAATCATGAAAAATCCTCTTTTTAAGTTTTGAGTTCAGATTATAATTAGTTTTAGAGAAAAGTGAGTTTATAACCCTACATAATTGATATAAGAATCAATATAACCCTCTGGTATTGGTAAGGGCCAATTTAACCCTAGATAATCAGTGAAAATGCAAAACTAATCTTTTACCCCCTCTAAAAAAATAAAAGCAATTTTTCTAAAGAATGAAATGAATATTATGCCCCCTCTCCCCCTAAACCCTAACCTCAATTCGCTTTTATCATTTATCATCCTGCCCAATATTCTTCTTCTTCACCTTCTCCACTCCGATGTACCATGACCTTCTTCACTTTCTTTTCTTCTCTCGCAGGCAGCGAAGGAAGCAGTAGGTGCACCATCTCCACTCCAGCGCGACGTCGTTCCTTTTCTCTCGCCGGTGAAGCGATATGAACTAGAATTAATTTAGTTATTTGGCAACCACGAGATGAAGACAAGCACCACAAACTACCCGTTAAGACGAAAGCAGCGCTTAGCGTGTGGCTTGAGATAACGAGCAACTATAGGGCTTCTGATTTGAGGTGGAGTCGAGGTGGAGGAAGTGGCACTTGGGTTTTAGATTTTAAATGTATTGGTGGCGGGTTGTTGGCCAGGGTTTTTAAGGCAGAGTCGGCGTGATGGGCGGCAGGGGGTTTGGCTAAGAAGGGTGGCGGTGAGGAGATTGAGCGGCGGAGGAACGAGGCAGTGCACTAGGGTTCATATTTGAAATCAGGGGATGGCGGGGGGTTTTTGAGATGGAGTCAAGGTGGCGAGCGGCGAGTTTCGGATAGGATGGGTGGTAGAGGGGAGATTGAGCGAAATAAGCGTGCAGAGGTGGTACTAGGCTTAGATTTGAAACCTAGCAGGTGGTAGGGCAGTGACCAAGGGGGTTGAGGTGGAAGGAGACAAGGGTGGGCTAGGATGGGTGGTGGCGGGGGGTTTTTATGCCCAGATTGAGCAGAGTGGAGCGACGACGATGGTGGCAAAGCGATGACAGTGGTGGCGGAGTAGCGGCGGTAGGTAAGGGTAAAATAGTCACAAAATTTCACTTTTTACCCCGAGGGGCATCTTTATCATTTCACTAACGGTCAACACCCTGAATATCAAGGTCAGGGCTAGAAGTGCTACCTTAGAGATATATTGACACTTTCATTAAATAGTTAGGGTTGTTTTTTTAAAAAACAATTTAGGGTTATACTAACACTTTCGCAACTATATAGGGTTATATTGGTATATATCCCTTTATTTTATTTTTTTGAAATAATTATTAGTAACTTATAATAAATATAACGACCTTTTTTGAATTTTTTTTATTAAAGAGGGTTGAACCCTCTCTCATCTTTAATGGTGTTTCATCCCTAATATCTCTTCACCTTTGTAAAATTCTATATTTCCAAATTCAAAATCCATCTTCTAAAATATGTTGGACTAATGGTAGTGACCGCTCCTCACCGTTATATGGGAACCCTGCCTCCACTGCTCTCCCTCTTGAAAAAATTATCTGAATGTGCACACGCTGGCAATCAAACCCTCCCCACGGTCCAGGAATTTGCACGCCCAAACTCGATAGCCATAACAGATTAATCTCGTCGGGAGTGTCGTGATCCCCCAACCTTTCAGGACATTGGAGTTATTCACATCATCAATTGTATATGAGTTCTTTTTCTCTATTTATATATGTGTTTGTCGGTGGAATCCTAATTCAGTGGTACAAATTTGGCCAGCAAAATTTTTTGATTCAAAATTATGATTAAAGATGCTGAAAGTTTCGGCTAGACTATCAATTTCACTTTTTAAATTTGATTGGAATTTTTAATGCTTTATGTTGATGTATCTTCGGAACAAGTCGGAGATTGGTGCTATGACTTTCAGTTGAGAGCAACATGATACATATTTTATTCTAAATTAATATATTAATAGCACATGAAGTACACAATTTTTCAAAAGGGAGGAATGTTGGTGGAAATGGTTATATGTCTAAAAATTTGGACATGATTAAACCATTTGATAGGATAGAATGACCTTTCCTATTACAAGCTATTTGATAGCGCACAGTTTATAAGACTTATAAAGTGATAGAATGGGCTTTAGCGCACAATTTATAAGACTTATAAAGTGATATATCATCAGTAAGATTTTTCTTTATGCTTAATGAAAAATGTTTTAGAAATTTAATCCCCTCAAAAGGCATAAAACAGGGGATCACTCTACTTGTTTATTATATGTAGAGAAGATTTATCTCTAATGTTACATGATGGTTTGGGAAGAGACTGCTATCCGGATCAATATTATCAAATCATCACCAACACTATCCCACTTGTTATTCGATTATGATACTCTAACATTTTTATGGAGCTTTTATTCATAAATCCTCTCAGTTGAAGCAGACATCAAAAGATTATGAGAAATTATCCGAGTAAAAAGTGAATTATGATAAATCATCAATCTCATTCAGCACAAATGTTGAAGGGAATTAAAAATAAAACACGTTCTCTATTATGGAAGTGAGTTGAGAGGACTTGATAAATAATTGGGTTTGAAAACTATGTTTGGAAGATCAAAACACGCATCATTATAATTAATCAAATCAATTTTTTTTGTCAAAAGTACAAATCATAGAGCATAAGAAATTACCAAAATGAGGGAAATATGTTCTTATTAAGGCCATTATACAATCTATGCCGACATACACCATGTCATGTTTTGAATTATCAAATACACTGATTGATGATATTCATATATTGTATGGCATATTTTAAATATTGGTGGGAAAGTTCAGAGTTTAAAAAGGAAATCAATTGGTTAAAGAAGAAACATAGATGGACTCCAAAAGAAACGGGTGGATTGAGCTTAAAAGATCTGAAATATTTCAATCTTGTAACATTAGAATAGTAAGCATGATGCTTATTGACTAATCTCATCGACTATTGCACTACTTTTGAAAGTAAAATATCTCATTGGATCAACAATCCTAGAGGCCAATATTGTTTAAGGTTCACTTAATGCCTGGAGATTTATCATTGTGGGAAGAAATATACTGGCAAAAGGCATAAGAAAAAGAATATGGAGTAGAGTTGAAACGGGGGTGAAATCAGATTAATGGCTACTTGGATTAGGTTTTACAAAACCAATATCATTAACATGTTAATTATATGAAAGATATCATTATCTATCAATTAGTCATTGAAAATGCAATAGAATTCAGGATTGACAAAGAACATGTTCGATACAGAGGAAGCACAACTGCAGAATAAGAATCGATGCCACTTCTAATGACGTACAGAACCCCATTTTGCTTATTTATTTTCTATGTTAGGAATATAACATAGAAAGCCTTAGATATATATATCTTCTTGAATTCCTTCAATCAGTTTTGCAGGTTTAAAGAATGCAGGTGCATGAGACCTTCCTAAATGACTCCCAACTCTCCTTGCAACTGGCAACTTGCGCCATCACGGCAGTCACATCCCCAATAATATTGAATATGTCATTGTGGCACATCAGATAGAAAAGCGTAGGGGGTCAGGGACTACACCAAGACCCACCTACTCACCCGATTGAACAGGTACAACACGATCCCAAACATTTCAACCCGTCCTTGATACTCTGTAGTCTCGAATCGGGTTTTTTTAATCATACCCACAAGTTAGTGTGTGAATTTCAACTTATTTTAAAGGAAAAAACTTCACAAATAGGGAGAATTATTTCAATGGAAGGAGAAGCGAGGGAGATGGAAGAGGAGCGACAAAAGGGAAAAGGATAGTTGCATAGGGGGAGCAACCCTAAGTAGAAAGCGAATGGCATATTTGTGATTCCACTTTTTTAAAAATTTTAATTAAGAGGGCAAATCGGTCTCTTCCCATAGTTTTGGTTAAAACTGTCGTTGTCAAAATAGTCAGACCCATAGGGATGGTTATGGGTCTAGGACCCGACCCAAACCTATAGGGTTTAGACCCGTTAGGTAGGGTATGGGTCTAAACATTTTTAATCCATGGGGTCCGGGTCTAAATTTTTAGAAACGGGTCTGGATCCGGGTCTAAAATATTAAGACTCGGACCTAACCTAGACCCATACCCATAGACCCATATGAACCTAACTATATGTAACTGAAACCTAATTCCTAATCAGTTTCATATTCTCTCCGCCAACAACTTTCTACAACAGTCCACATCGTATTCTCTCTAACATCTCATCTTACGGTAATAATTTTAAAGTTTTTATTCAATATTTCGATTGGATTGGGAATCTGGGATTGTATTGAGATATATTATTTGATAAGATTTTGGTGGAGATTACCATAGATTTATCTCTCACAAACATACTTAGTTCATTGGAATGATTACAAAATATTGGATTATTATTTCTTACTTAGAGTATTGTTGGATAAAATTTTGTAAGATAAACCTTCAAAAGAAAATAGTAGTTTATTTACATAGTTCAAATCGATTTGTATCATTGTAAGACCTAGAGATTATTGATTATAAATTTATTTTAGGTTTAGAAATGAAATTTGAATATTATATATTGGGTTCAATTTTGTTATATAATATTTCAAAAATACTGTAAAACCTATAATAATATAATATTGGATACTTGGAATGGATTAGATACGTACGTGTATTGATTATAAACTTATTTTAGTGTTAAAAAGTGATTGGTATATTACACATTGAGTAATATTTATTTTAATATTTTTTTGAATAAATTTTCAAACTCAGTAAAGATATGATATTTCCATATGGAGCTTGAGTAAAGTATCTAAATTATAATATTTCCATATGTAGTTCATGAGAGATTTAGATGTAAGATTTTATTATATATAGATGTAATTTTATATGTAGTATAGATAGTAGAAGTAACATTTTGATATATAAACTGAATATATTTGAAAGATAATATAACATAATTTTTAAAAATAGATGATTGTTTAATTTCAAATCTATAATTGCTCGAGGTTGATGTAGGTTTCTATAATTATATTAATCATTGATTGGGTTACTGAATTATATTTTATTAGGCAACATATATATCAAGATAGTATTATACTTCGCTACAAATGTATATCATTTTGCTACAAATGTATATCATGATTTTAAATATTAATTTATATGTAATTATTTGTTATTAAGTAATAGTAATATTATGTGAATATTAATTATATTTAGATCAGTATAATTTTCCTTATTTACTTAGGGCTCTTGTATACTATATAATGTACCCCAAAGCATGAATACAGACACACATTATTCTTATTATTTTCCACATGGTATCGGAGGTTAAAATCCTGAAACCTTAAGGAAATTTTTCCGCTGCTCTCGAGTTACCTCTGCCGCCTGCCTCGCCGGTTATGTCCTCAACGCCGTCACCTTCAGCCGAGCTGCCTCATCTAAAACAGAGTGTTCGCAATCGTCGACCTCCTACTTATATGGAAGATTTTGTATGCTCTATTACTGATATTAATACCCCTCACTGCTATGATCACACCCGCGTCATCATAATCCACAGGTGTTCTCTATCAGTTAACTAATTTTGTAAATTGCAATAAATTTTCCAGTACACATTCTAGATTTTTGGGTTCAATAACTTCTAATGCAGATCCCACTACTTACTCTTAGGCATCGAAGAATGCTCATTGGCGTGATGATATGACTGGTGAGATTAATGTTCTTAAGCGCAATAAGACATAGACTTTGGCTCCTCTACCTCTGGATAAGGCTGCAAATGGGTGTATCATACCAAGTTCAAGTTTGATGGTACCATTGAACGTCACAAAGCTCGTCTGGTGGTTCTTGGAAATTGTTAGAAAGAAGGAATTGGCTATACTAAGACATTTACACCAGTTGCAAAGATGAGTTCGGTTCACCTATTTTTATCCGTTGCAGTCATTCGTGCTTCATTAGATAGATGTGCATAATGCTTTTCTACATGATAATCTGTATGAAGAGGTGTTTATGCGCCTCCCACCTGGTTTTCCTGCACCCTCTGTCCAGGTTTTTTACCTACATAAATCTCTTTATGGTCTTCGCTAAGCCCTTCGCAATTGGTTTTCCAAATTGTCTCAGGCTTTACACGCACTTGGCTTTTTTCAGAGTAAGACGGATTACTCTCTATTTTCTTTTACTCGTGGCTTAGTTTCTTTGCATGTGCTTGTCTATGTGAATGATTTGGTTGTTGCTAGTAGTTCTTCGTCGCTTATCTCTAAATTCAATAAATACTTGAGCTCTTGTTTTCACATGAAAGATCTTGGCACACTTAAGTATTTCTCGGGTATAGAGATTGCTAGAAAACTGGATGGGATGTTTCTTTCAAAATGGAAATATGCCCTGGATATTTTATCTGACACAGGTTTATTGGCTTCTAAGCTAACTGATTTTCCTAAGGAGTAACAACATGATCTTGCACGAGTTGAAGACCCCTTTTATGATAATCCTGAATAGTATCGGGGCCTAGTTGGTTGTCTCATTTATCTTACCATCACTCATCCCGAGCTTAGTTATTCGGTTCATATGTTTTTTCAGTTTATGAATTTTTTTCTGTTCCTCACTAACAAGTTACGATTCTAGTTCGGCACTACTTGAAGAGTCATCCAGGTCAAGGTCTATTTATCTCTTCACGTAGTTCGTTACAGTTGACTGCTTATTGTGGATCTGATTGAGTTGCATGTCCTATTACACGGCATTCTCTTTCTGGGTACTTTGTTATGATTGGTGATTCTCCGATTTCATGGAAGACCAAGAAGCAACCTACGGTTTCTGGTTATTCTGATAAAGTGAAGTATCGTGCTATGGCTATTACTTGTTGTGAGTTGTTGTGGCTTAAGTCTTTATTTTTTGACTTAGGTGATGTGCATTCTGCTCCTATGCGGCTGTTTTTTGATAATCAATATACTCTTCATATTGCGACAAATCCGATATTCCATGAATGTACAAAGCATATAAATGTTGATTGTCATTTCGTTCGTGATCTTGTACAGTCTGGTACTCTTGTTACTCATCATATCCATATTTCTGATCAATATACTGACTTGTTCACCAAAGCTCTTGGACGGAATCAGTTTCATTCATTACTTGGAAAGTTGGGCATTTCCGATCCCCATGCTCCAACTTGAGGAGGAGTATTAAGGAATAGTAATATTAAGTGAATATTAATTGTATTTAGGTTAGTATCCTTTTCCTTAGGACTCTTGTACACTATATAATGCACTCTAGATCATGAATACAAACACACATTATTCTCAGTATATTCTATATTTGTGGACATGTTTCAGTTTGATTGAAAATTTCAATAGAGAGCGAGATATCTGTTTCTAGAAAAGGGTTTAATGCTACTCAATCAGATGAAGATGATAGATTCATTGGCATTGAATATGGTGATGCCAATTAACCTAATCCAAGCACAAAATCCAAATCAACTAAAAGGCAAACATCAAATGTGTGAGAGTCCATTGATAAGGTTGTTGGGGATGGGGTTGAAAAAAGTAATTTGCAAGGATTGCAAAAAGAAAATTGGCTTTAGGAGTGCTCATAGAACCACACACCTCAGAAAACATATGAATACAGTGTGTACAGGAAGACATTTGAGACTTACGTGTGGACAAAGACAATTGAGTATGACGTCAAAAGATGATGAATCTGTTTCTTTAGATATTCAAGGAAAGGTTTGTGTATTTGATCAAGAGTTTTACGTTAGCAGTTGGTTAGTATGGTGGTTATGAATGAATATCCTTTGAGTATGGTGGAGCATGTCGACTTTATTAGATTTGTGCATAGCCTCATTCCTTCTTTTATCATAATGTCCGTGATATAGTTCATAAGTATATTGAAGATAAAAAAATCTCTTAATGCATTGCTCGAACACAATGATAGCAGAATATTTATCACTACTGACATGTAGACTGCTTCCAATCAAAATAAGGGTTATATGGTTGTGACGGCACATTTTATAGACCACTAATGGATTCTACGAAATCGAACATTGAGGTATGAATTTTTTAATTAATTTATCTTTGGTTAAATTACTGTTTGAAAAATTCATTATAAATTTTCACCTACATTATTTTATAATATTCTCAATGTTTATATTATAGATTTTGTTATGTGCCATGTCTGCATACTAAAGGAATAATTGCAAAGGTTTTGATGGAAAGTTTATCTCAATATTCATTGGAAAATAAGCTTGTGTGTGGTAGTTGATAATTGTAGTACTAGTTATTGAATGGTAAAGATTTTGTTGGAAAAGTTTGAAAGAGGGACACTCGTGTTAGGTGGGGACTTTTTGCATATGCGTTGTAGTGCTCATATTCTTAACTTGGTTGTTCAAGATGGATTAGATGCGATCAAATGGGGAATTGAGGCGGTTCAAGAGTTTGATTTCATTTTGGATGGCAACTCCTACAAGAATAGAGAAATTTGATGAGGCTTGTCTGTTTTTGAACTTGCCTAATCCAAAACGTATGGTTCTTGATTGTAAAACAAAGTGGAACTCGACTTTTTTTATGCTTCAAACTGTCTTGCCTTTTAAGGACGTGTTCATAAGATTGAAGCGGTAAGTAAAAGGATGAAGTTTTTTGTTCCTAGTGAGAATGATTAGACTTTGGCTGCAATGGTTTATGAGAAGTTAGATTTTTTTTACAAGACTACAAACACATTTTCAGGTAGAAAATTTGTGACCATAAACTTATTTTTGGAAAATACGTGCCATTAGAATTAGTTTAAAATGATAGTTAGCAATTGATGTTGAGATTATTAGGAAGATGACCAATAGCATGATTGGAAAATTTGACAATTATTCGTAAGATATTAGTTCAACTTTGGCTATTGCTACAATATTGGATCCAATAAATAAAATGGAGTGTGTGGAATATTATTAGGGAAAATTTTCTAGTGATGGAGCTGAAGTTGAACTACAAAAAAATTAGGAAGATTCTTGATGACCTTTTTGTGGAGTATCAAATAAAAGGTAATGAGATTAGTGATCAAGAACCACTTCATGGAGCTAGCAAGAAAAGAGCAGCTGAAACTTCTTTTGAAGATGATGAGGATGAATATACCCAAGTCAAGAAACCAAGAAAAGAAAGGTGAATGTGAAGTGTGAAGTTGATGAATATTTGAATGAAGATTAACTATCCGATGATGCCGAGTTTGATATTCTCTTTTGGTGGAAAAAATGAGGTAAAGTATCCTATTTTGCGAAAGATTGCTAGGTACATTCTTGCCATTCCCGCTTCAACCACGGCTTCCGAAAGTGCTTTTAGTATTGGGGGGGAGGCGAATTCTTAGTCCTCATCGTTCTAGACTTTGGTTACGAACTGTGGAAGTATTGATGTGCTTGCAAAAATGGATGATGGAAGATATTAAAGGTAATCATCTTATTTTCTCAATGACCACAAATGTGATTGTGTTATATTTTATTTTATTGAGTACTGATTTTTCCTACTTTTTCCTATTATTTACTTACCTTTATAATATTTATAAAGGTACGATGGAAAACATGATGAGACGTCAAATGCACGTATTTTTCTGAAATATTTAACATCTCATTTGTTATCTTTTTGTTGGAAAATTGCTAGATTTAGGTAGGTTTACATCATAAGGGGTTTAGATTATCATTTTCGGGTTTTGTATCTAAATCCTTCATTTTGTAACCTACTTTGAATCTAATGGAATTGTATCCATATGAGTGATGTGCTCATCTCTTTTTAGCACATTTGAAACTCATATTTGTAATAGACTAAGCTTTTGTGTAAGAATA
>JAULKJ010000002.1:6115369-6127810 GCA_032355405.1 Rubia balearica
CGTTTCTTTCAATCCTCACACCTCACCTTTTACCTTAATAATTATGCCTCTCATTTTTGTATAGTCTGCCCTTTGGGTTTTCAATCTATCCGGGCCCAAATGTTGGCCAAATTGCCCTTTTGGGTTTTCAATTTAGTGAAAAATTCTAAATTCTTTTTTTTCCATGATTTTTTAATAAAAATGCTCTCGAATGTGGTCCTTGATACAACTAAAACAAAATCTATGCATAAGTATCATCTAATTCCCCTCTCCCACACTTAAAGTATGCATTGTCCCTAATGTATACATAAATATTATAGAGCAAGTGTTAAGGAAATGAGGGGAGAAAAAACTCACGATGATGTTCAAACACCGAAACCACGCTTGGTTGCACAATACTAAGATCTAATGAAAGTACTACCACAACCACTGTACGTATACTCTACCTATAAACTTAATCAAGAAAGTCCAATTGCAACCACTATCATGCACAACAAGTCAAATAGAGCATTGAAATCACAATGGAGGAAAGGCATACCTTGTTGGTTTCAAATATGCCCCAAGTAGCTTGCACATAAAATAGGTTCGGGTGGTGTTTGGAGATGATAGGGAAGTAAATGGGTAATTTGGAGATGGGGGAATGTGTGAGCATCACGGATCGTACCACAAAATGTGGACTATGCCCAAGGTGTCAGGTATAGTCCGTGTTCAAGTGTACGGTTCATTCGCCGAGGATTGTTTTTGGACCTCTTGGTTTTCTAAAAAATACGGACCATGCAAATATGCACGATCCGTTCCCTGGACCTTAAACTTGTGCCTTTTGAGTTTTCTCAAAAATACGGACAATGTATATTTGCACAGTCCATTTTCTAGGCCTTGATTCCAGCCCTTTCTCGACGTCTGAAAAATACAGACCATGCTTCGATGTTTCGATGCTTGCGACATGTTTGAAAATTTCAAATGTTTGAGTAGTCATAGATGTATGGAAAGTCATCAATATGGTTCATGGAGATGCCGAAATCACTTCTCGTTGCTCAATTAAGAATATTCTACTCTCCCTCCTAACATAAACTGCACACTTACTATTTGACATTCAACGCTATTAAACTTTGTCAACATATTTGAATAGATATACAAACAATAACATTATCGTGTGTGATATTGTTGGATTCATCGCAATAAATAGTTTCTAAATATCAACTTTTTATTTGCCGTTATTATACTTAGTTAAACATACTAACAGTCAAACATTTTTTTGAAAACTGTGAAAAAGATTATGTATAATTTATAGTGGGGCGGAAGGAACATATGTTTTCGTGTAGGGATATAATGCAAATGATCATTTAAGATTCCAAAACAAAAGAACCATGTTACCCATTCCTTAATTGCAAAAAAAATTCCACCTCATTTTATTTAACACTTGTTTTTAACAGGATTAGACTCTCACCCCCACATAAAAAATTTATGCATTTGCAGGGACACGTATGCTTCTCACTAATGTATAAACGCCACCTCTAATTTTTTAAAGTAAAGTACCAAAATGACCCTGCCATTAGGCTGAAAGTGCCAATAAAACCTTGCAATCTCAGAAAGTGCCAAAATAACCCTTGACTCCACTGGCTTTTTAATCAACTTTTATTTGGCCGAATTTTGATAAAAAGACCATTTTGCCTTTGCTTTAAAAAATAAAAAAAGAGTAACCATCGTCTTTCTGTTGGCCTCTCACCTCCGTTTCATTTCTTCCTCCTTTCGTTTCCTTTCTTCCTCGAAGGCGGCAAGGGTTGGTGGAATAGTGGCCATTGGAGCGGCGGGGTTTAGACGACGGGGCTAAGGTTTCCGGTGGGTAGTTCGATCGGGCCGGGGGAGGGGGGGGTTGTGGAGTTTAAGGGGTGGGGCTAGAATTTTCGATGGGTAGATCGATCGACGCGGTACGAGTCTGTAGAGTTTACGGCGAGTTCGATCAACGAAGGTGTGGCTAGGTGTGGCTGTGGGGTGGCGTCGGGAGAGGCCGGATAATATTTTGGGCTACACCGCCGACACGAAGCCAAATGAGTTGAATTGCATGGTCACCACCGTCGGAGCTGGAGATTCCATGACCGCCACATTAGGGACGGCAGACAATGGCACCACCAACATAAACACCACGGGCAAGGACGACGTGGGGGTTTAAGGCAAGTTCGATAAGCCAATGTGGGGCTAGGTGTGGATGTGGGGTGGGGCTGAGCATCGGGAGAGGCAGGATAATGTTTTGGGCTGCACCGCCGACGCGAAGGCGGAGGTATCGAATTGCATGGTCGCCGGTGCCGGAGCTGGAGATTTCATAGCCACCACATTAGGACGGTGGACAACGACACCACTAACATCAACACCACGGCGAGGACGACTGTGTTAGCGTTCTTCATTTTGATGAAAATCCTCTGTTTAGGTTTTTGGGAAGCGATAGTTGGAAGATGATAGCTTATCATAGTGGAGGGAGGGTTATGGGGTGGCATCGCACGAAGGCGGCGGAGAACAACGACGGCGTAAGGAGCAGGCGGCTGCTGCATTAGGGTTTGAAGGGTTTGAAGGGAAAGATAGGTTTGTCATACAAGGGCATTTTTGTCATTTCATTTTCTATACATGCATGTATCATGTGGTCAATGCCGGAATTAGGGATTTTGGTTATATCGGCACGAATTTTTTGAAAGTTAGGGTTAGATTGGCATATACAATAATAAATTAGTGTTAAATTGACACTTTCACACTAAAGTCAAGATTATAAATGTTTTTATACGAAAGTTTTCCAAGACTTTGAATTGAGATCTATATTTTCTAAAAATTTAATACTCCCTCTGTCCCGGGTTAAATTGCACAAAATCTATTTCACGGTCTCCAACTCACATGTTTGACTGTAAATATATGTAACTATGTATAAAAACGACACATAAAAGTTAATATTTAAAAACTAAACGTTACAATGAATCTAACAATATCTAATATAATAACGTTATTGTTTATATATTTATTAAATATGTAGTTAAAGTTTTTTAAGTTTGACTGAATTTTGAATTTTGTGCAATTTAACTTAGAACGATGGAGTACTAAAAAAACCATGCTTTACAAATTTAGAATATTCTCTGAACACCTGTAACTGCAATTTCCCCATTTTGATTAGTGTTTTCCACGCACAAGCACGACAAGAAGAAATGAATCAAAACAAAAATGGAGGAAGAAAAGGGTAAAGAAGGGTTCAGTTGGTCTCCCGAACAATGGCTACGCGATTCTTCTTCTTCTTCTTCTTCCCCCAAGAATGTTTCCGGCAGCAATCCCCCGACCCCACCTAGCGGCGGCGGGTTTTCCCTCTTCAAATCCATGTACTTCACCGCCAAGAACAGTTTCGGTACCAGGAGAGGCGGTATGGATGATGACCCTTCATCCTCTCCTAAACATTCCGATGACTGGACTCTCCCCATCCCCCATCTCTCTCCCGTGGCCCACTCCGTCATTTCCCGCTGTTGCAGGTACCATCAACCACCTTTCCTTTCATCATAGTAACTTGCCCAATTGGGGATTGAATTTTGATTTATCGAAAAAATGTAGGATCGTTCATGCATCTGCTGAAGATTTGTATCGTAGTTTCGACAAAGAGCTGCCTGTGAAAGTTAAACAGCCTTCCACTTGCGCGAGGAGCTTCATAGAGTTTTGTTCCTACCAAGCAATTCACTTGTCCACCAATGTTCCTGATTATCTGACTGCCAAAGAGTTCCGCCGCTTGATGTTTGATATGATGCTCGCATGGGAGTCCTCCGGTGGCACCAGCGATGTACCAGTCAATGTGAGACTGCATTTTTGCCTATTTCTGCAGTTCAAATGTCATGGACATTGATTATAAACAAATGTTTGTTGTTTCTCAGGAAAATGCTTCGAATGACAAGCTTCCCGAGGATGAGGATGGATGGTCATTGTTTTATTCAAGTTCCACTAATATGGCTGTTCAGGTTGGTCAGATTTTTTCCTTTTTTCCCCAATTCTCATGCATTCTCTCTAACAGTGTTCAACGGATTAGAATCCGACTAATGTTTTAACGTTTCATAGGCTAGTGATTGTTTTAGTGAGTTTCATAAGTAGGTGATTTTGTCATCTATCCTCCTTTTGTCATTAGGTTGATGACATGAATACGGTTGGTCAAGAGGCTTTCACGCGCATTGCTCCTGCATCCTCTGTAGTCGCAGACATTATAACAGTTCATAATCTATTTGATACTCTCACGAAATCTGCAAATCACCGCCTTCATTTCCTCATCTTCGACAAATATCTTCGTGGTCTTGGAAAGTAAGCTTTGATTTCAGGTCTTCCACTATTTCATGAGTGGGATATTTATATCTCAGAACTGCTTGTTTCTGTTCACATTTTATAATAGAGAGAATGGCATGCAGAAGATTAACCTTGACTTGGAAATCTCCGTGTGATTGCCACGTTTGCTGGACAGTCAGTCACCGTAAACATCCTAGAACAATTATGTACTGGACAGTCACGTGTGCTGGACTTGCCTTATTATTGGATTTTCACACCATATTCATGAATATTACTTACTTTTAAGATGTTGAACTAATGAACATAACTTTGAGCAAAATTACCATGCATGAGATAAACATGAAATTTACTGCTACTTTTGAATTAATGGCCACCCATCGCTATTTGTAGGGTTATAAAGTCTGTGAACAGTGGTGTTGGATCACAACCTTTCTCCAACTTTCCGCTTGTAGAGGATGAGATCGTATTGGATGTAGATGGTACGGTGCCTACACAGCCAGTTCTGCAACACGTTGGACTCTCTGCTTGGCCTGGTAAGCTTCTGGGGAAGGTGTTATATCCCTCAGGTTGCTTTGATTGCCTTGAATAGCTTGAGTTGTGGGACCCTATTGTAGGATTTTTTGAAAAGATTCAATTGATTGCTGTGTCGGATGTAATAGATTGGAGACTAGAATGTAATTGTTTGATGTGTCAATGCTATGATGCTTATATGCCTTTTTATTTCTCTATATTAGCTGTCTAAATGCATTGGGTAATAGGAATACTCATTCTAACCTGCATTCTGATCATCTGAGTTGCTGTTTTGATTCTCTTTGTTATTGTGTCAGGACGATTAACTTTGACCAATTATGCTCTCTACTTTGAATCTGGTGTTGGTCTATTTGACAAAGCTGTGAGGTATGATCTAGCAACTGACACAAAACAGGTTATAAAACCTGAACTCACTGGACCTTTGGGTGCTCGCCTCTTTGATAAAGCTGTGATGTACAAATCAGCATCCGTGTATGTTCGCTAACACTTCATCGTTGTAATTTCATTTGGATTTCATATTGCAATTCTGTATTAAGAATTAAGATTGTACTTATGTACAGTGCAGATCCTGTGTACTTTGAATTTCCTGAATTCAAAAGCAGTTCACGGCGGGACTATTGGTTAGATATATGTCTTGAGGTCTTAAGAGCTCATAATTTTACCAGGAAGTACAATCTTATTGGCAACCAAGAGAATGAAGTTCTTGCCAGAGCAATTCTTGGGATTTTCCGCTACCGGGCAGTTAGAGAGTCATTTCACATCTTCTCATCTAATTACAAAACTTTACTGTGTTTTAACTTGGCTGAGAGTCTTCCGGGGGGTGATTTGATCCTGGAGAGTCTATTTAATCACTTAAATCTGATGAAATCCATTGCTGTTAAACGTGATGTATTAGGTTCTCCAAATGTGCAAAAGCAAATGACCCTCCCATTTTCTCTTTTAACTCTCCGTACACTGGGTATTATGTCGTGTAAGGAAGAACAGATGAATACAGAAGGTACATTTTATTTCGGAGACTACAGCATTGGCACAACTAGTCCTTTGGAAGCAGCTGTAAAACAGTCAAAACAGAACACAGGGAGAGCTGTAGCTGCACAAGCAACAGTCGACCAAGTAAAAGTAGAAGGAATTGATACAAACATAGTGGTAGTGAAGGTTATTTCAGAACTCTTATTCTTTAATTTGTGAGTTCTTCTGCTAATTTTCTGTTTTTCTCTAGTTGAGGAGTTGGACTAAGTAAAGGTTGTCTCTTACTCATCTTAGGCTTAAAAGAATATAAATCACCAACTATTGACTTGTAGGCTGCTACCATATTGGCAGTTATTTGTTGTGTTACTCGGGGAACCTTGTTTTGGTTTTCGTACCTGGAAATGTTTGATGAAGGAACATGTCCTGTAATCTGGAAAGTGCTAAAATATGATTGCATTTGCATTCTAAAAGTTATGGAGGAATTGCAAAGTGAAGATAAAAAATTGTACTGCATCTCTTCATTGATACTTATTTGGAAGCTGCTGCTACTTTTTCCCTTACTAATAGTATGAAACTGTTATTTGAGCACCAGTACAGCTCGCATATTTGGTGGTCTTATGGAACTAGTGAAAAGACACAAATAGCTTGTTTTAAATATTTAACTTTAGCTGCTATAGTTCACTCATATTACCAATTTCATTTACTGCCATCATTTTGCTGAATTTTGATGATGACATGATCTTGTTTTCCTCTAGGAATTACTTAGTCCTCTGATTGAATCATTTGATCGCCTTCAACGTCTGGCCTCATGGAAAGATCCATTGAAATCTGCTTTGTTTTTGTTGTTGATCAGCTATGCAATCTTCAGGTGTGTGCTTTTTCTATCTCATTCATCTTCTCACCATATCATAATTGGACTTGGAGTCTTTGATTTATAAGTTAGTGGGCCACTGTATCTGCTTATATCATGTTCAATTTCAAAATAGATCATACAACTTTCTTCCATGGTGTGAATGATTAAGTTATACATGTAGGATATACCTAAATGAATGTATGGCACTGTTTCCTTAGCATGATGTGATACTGGATTGTTAGTAATAGTCCAGCTAGGTGACAGAGGATGGTACTCTATGCCTTATGTCTCATTTGTTTTTATTGTTAGACTATTAACCGCTGTGTTCTTGATCTAATGATGTTCTTATTCGTATAACTGACTTGCATTTGCTGGTATCATTTGGTTGAGGAATCATATGATGCTATCATTTTCATATTGGATTCATCTAATTTGGTTATATTCTGTTTCTCCAATTCAAACATTTTGCTACCACTAATAGAACCCTAATTCCTAACCTCATTTCAATGCAAATTAATCTGCTAAAAGTGGTGAATTGTAGAGAATAAGAAATCATTCTTAGATGCTCAGAGGCACTGAAGTGAGCTCAGGTGATAGTATGCTTTTCTGATCTCTTCGAACTCTTTAGTTTGCCTTATTTGACTTTTGTTGGTTTGGATTGGTTCTATCTGTTGCTGAATGGCAGTGGCCTCTTTTGGATTCATATTCCTCCCCTAAAGAGTCTTATTGCTACTAGTGCAATGTTCTGCTCAGAGCAAATTATTTAAAATCTTCTTGCATATCTACAGGGGATGGACCAAATACATACTGCCATTTACTTTTGTAAGTGTGGCAGCTTTTATGGTCTGGCGCAGGCGCACTAGTAAAATGAGACCACTTGAAGCCGTCAAAATCACAGCTCCTCCTACCAAAAATGCAGTGGAGCAGCTTTTGACACTGCAAGATGCTGTAACCCATGTTGAGGGCTTAATTCAAAGTGTTAACATCGTTTTACTGAAGCTGCGAGCTATCCTTATTTCTGTTGCTCCCCAGGTAGGCTTACTGTGCTTCATTGAAATGTTCTTTTGTACGCTGAACAGGAGCATAAAGAATTGTATGGATAAGCATTCAAATGGCGTGTTTCTTGGATTGTCAGGCGACAGAGAGAGTTGCTATGCTGCTGATTTTGGTAGCGCTGGTGTTTGCTTTTGTGCCGCTAAATTGGATACTGCTGTTTGGTTTTGTGGAGTGTTTCACAAGGAGTATGCCGCTTAGAAAAGATAGCAGCGCGAGATTCATGAGGCGCATGAGAGAATGGTGGTTGAGGATACCGGCAGCTCCTGTTGAACTTATAAAAGCTGATGATAAGAAGAGAAGATGAGTACAAGCACTGGAATGTAAATATAGTAAGTGCTGAGTCTCATTTTGTCCCAAGGTTAGTGTTTGATATCAACCTTTGGCCTGCTTTTTTCATAGTTTTGAATTGATGGCCAGTAGAAAAAGAGACATGAAATGTTCTTCCATCAACATTGTTATGTGGATGCTGATTTGGTTCTGAAGGTTGCCTTCAGAAATCCTGTTACTGAAAAATAAATGCTAATAGATATAAATTGTTACTGTATATAATAAGAGAGTTTTAATCTTAAGGATACATGTTTTTTACTTTGAAATAAGTTATTAAGGTACAAAAGGAAAAAGTTAGTTCTGTAACCCTCGGTTTTTTGGTATGCCTATATGATTCACGTTTTTTTAGAAGTGCATATAAACCCCTAAACTTGTTGGCTACGTTGATCAACTTCGATAGATAGGAACTAGTAAGGTCACACCGCGCGTTGCTCGGTGACCCGAATAACTAATTGTAGGAATTATCGGAATAATGTTACATGTAATATAAATTGAAGGTGATACGTAACAGCAGTTTAAATATTTAAGCAATCATTGTAACAAGGGTATGAAACATAAGATTAGTATCATCAAGTAATTCCTAGGTACAAGTCCCTTAGTTGAGAGGATAGGTTGGTGCAAGCACGCCCCGGTTAGCAGGAATCCCGAAGGATTCGGCAAAGTAATTACTTGAATCATAATTTGAATACATGATAGTAAAAGGTGATACCAAATTCAAAGGTAACAACATTAGGTGCCACAAATTAATCACAGGAATAAATAGTATCGTCTACATTTATGCGGAATCCCTTCATCAAGCATTCTTTAAGAGGTTAACAAAATGCAAAACTTTCCATTTAAGTGCCTCTAATCGTTTTCATAACAATTGACACGCAGTTCATGTAACAAAAATAATACCTGTGCATTGGTTCCTTTCTCAATGAAGTCGCGGTTTTTCTGAAGGCAAACCATGTAACACGAGTTGTTAGCATTGTTTTCAGACATGGCTTCAATATTTTGTTGGGCGGTGCTCTCTTCTTCAGCCCCTGGTCCACCGCTGCTCAACTGCTATGGAAACATAACAACAAACACAATGTTAGTACTTCTGTCAACTTAGGTTACCATATCAGCTCAACAAATCGTTATTCATTAGAAGACGGATCAATTCGCTTACAGTTTGTCTTCTCCACACATGCTGCGACAAGTTCCTCATCTCATTCTTCCGGATGGGTTTGACAAGGAAGTCAGCATCCCCTCTCAGCATACATTTGTAAACTGTACTAACCGAATCCTGTGAAGACATCACTGTAAGAACGACGAAAACAAACTATATATCGGATAACAGACTCAAAATCTGCACTCCAATCGAACAAACAAGGAAGTGTGGTTCACGTGATATGTACTTATAACTGGGATGTTCTTGCTAATCTCGTGCTCCATGATCAATGTAAGTAAAGCAAACCCTGAGATCGACGGAAGGTCAACTTCAGTCAATATGAGGTTATAGGTGTGAAGATTTCCATTCAGCATCTCCCATGCCTTAAATCCACCAGGAACTGCATTAACTGAAAGAAACAAAAACACACACTAAAGATTAAAATTTCAGCAAAGTACAAATTCAAAAAATCGAAGAACTTCTAACATGCCGACTCAATCATATCATAATGGATCACTCACCGACACAATAAAGATCAGATTAAGAGAAATGCAGATTCAGAGAAATCCAGATTAAGAAACTCAAAATCACAAGCAAACTCAATCTTATCACATCAGATCAGACATTGACACACACAAAAGATTAGTCATTCGATGAAAAATAGAATCCAAAGCTCAAAGTACGTCTCACTTACAATCAAAATCATATCAAAATGGATCATACAAACAGAGAGAGAAAGAATGAAACTTTCAATTACAAACTAAATCAGTATACAATTAGGGATCATCATGAACACCAACACACACATACACATACATAAAGAATGAAGCTTTGTACAGACTAAATTATATAATTAGGGATAATCATGAAAACACACACGCAAAAAACATACCTTTGTAGCTGCATTTCTTCAAGAGTAGAGTAATGATATGCCGAGTCGAATCATCAGCTTCAACCAGCAAAACATTCATAACCATCTTCGGTAGAAAGCTCTGCCACCGCCGGAGCACCACCGCTGCTCACCATTTCTCCCATTTCCCTGAAATTCCCACAAAACCCAACTCAAAGTTTTTACCCCAACAAACAACGCCACCATATCCCAGAGCAAAATCTAAGAAGAACCCAGAATTCAAACACCAAGTTCGAAACTTTTGAAGAGAATGAAAGAGTGTGTGTTAGTGTGTGTCGTCGCGTCCACCGTTTTAGAAGGGGGAGAAAAATCTGGGTTTTTGAGGAAACAAAATCCGGAACTGAATATATAATAATAAGGACTAAGCGTAATCAATTGAGAGGCACCCAAAATGCAAAGCAGCAAAATCTAACAGGCCCGTAGGAGAAGAGCTTCGCCGCCGCCCGAGAAGTTCTTCGTCGTCGGAGAAGGAGAAGCCCGCGGTGCCACCTACTTGCTGTCGCACAAAAACCCAAACAAGGCATCAGTTTTCTTGACATTTTTTCCTCTAGTACCAAAACAATGAACACAAAGACAGGGATTCCTGAAATTTCGGTCAATCACGGTGGAAAAAACAAAGCCACAGAAGATATGGCAGAGCAGACAGTTTGAGAAGAAAAAAAGGCTGGACTTGATTGGATTCTGACAGATTTAATGTCAGGCGGCAAATGGGGAGTAACGGTCATAAGAAGTAAGAAATTACAGAAATGAGGCAACAGAGTAAAACTTTGTTTGGCAGCTCCCAAAAAATATTTGCACATCTACCCTATTCGTCAACCACCCTTACAATCATGCCCCTGATGTACAAATGTGAAAGATCCCCCTATTATAGTTACATTACATATAGACTAGCGGGATGATACCGCGCGATGCGCGGTGTTTGTGGTATACATTTTTGGAATACATTTTATTGATGATTTTTTAAATATTGTGTAATATTTATTGTGACGCTAACATTTTTATATGTTTCACTGATGACTTTTGATGTATTGTATAATATTTTATTGTATTAATTTGATTAAATTGTGTTATGATACTGTACTTTTTTATGTCAATGGTAGAAATGCAGTTATTCGAACAATTTGATTACTTCTCACATGATTTATTCTAATTATAAGCATGTTATTAACACTTTGGATGCCATCAAGTCACCCTGTAATTATCATTTTATGTCGTGCAGAAAAATAAACGCATACAATATATAATTATGTAAAATAAAAAAATACATAGATGTAATGCACAATTTCATACTTCAAAATACACATTATGAATAATGTAGCGAATTATTTAATGAGTAATATTATTCAATTTTTTTTACAAAATAATGTTAATTTTAATATTTTTATAAAGTTAATTAATACAAAGGAAAAGAAAGTTTATTTAAACCACTTTATACATCATGATTTTTTTTACACTATCTTAATGCTAATGGCAAACTCACTTCCACAGGATATATGCTAGTAGCTCATGTTTTTTGACGAGTGTTTAAAAATGCTTTTATATTGCACCTGTGAAAATCTATTAGGGTGTATGGAACTCGTGGAAACAGGTATCCCTGTTTTTTTACCTTATAATGTGAAAGGCTTGAACTTGTCAACTTGATAGGCATATGCTCTCATGAAAATTCTCTTTTCAAGTTTATAATGGTCACAAGAATTGATTCCTTAAGTCTTAGTATATACTTTGAAAAAACATGTACTGCTTGTCTATGATGCACGGGGACGGGAACCGATTGCAGTTTCCGGTTGGGAACGGAAACGGGGACGGAAACGGCATGGGGACGTCCCGGAAACGTCCCCGGAATGCTGGAAACGCTCAGCCGTTTCCTCCCATGCTTTTCGCTTCCTTTTTTGCTTCCTTTTTGCTGCTCGAGTGCTCTGTTTTTTGGGAGAGATTTTCACCTTTTCTTTGCTCTGTTTTGTGTACTGTTTGCTTTCCTTTTCCTGACAGAGAAGAAGAAGACATGAGAAAGTGGAGTAAAATACAAGACTAACAATAGTAAGTACACGTTTCTTGACTTTTTTTAATATACTTTATTTGTTTTTTAGTAGCTATAGACTCTACTAGAGTCTTGTAGCTTTGTTTTATTTTTTAAACAAATTTTCTTTGTTTTTGTTTTTTAGTTATTTCGCATAAATTTTCTTTTGTTGTTAAATCATGGACACCTTTGTTTTGTTTATGTATAGCTTTGCTTTATTTACACCTTTGCTTTCTTTCATACTCCCTCTGGTTTCTTACTATTGGCCTCCTTAAACCACTAGTTTTTTCTTGTAATGTTTGACCATCGATAACTTTTGTTATATATAATAATAGACATCATGTGAGATGTCTTTGGATTCTCCGTAACGT
>JAULKJ010000002.1:6165655-6180988 GCA_032355405.1 Rubia balearica
CCTAGGTTGAGCATTAGCGGAGACGAATCTTGCCCTTTCGTAGTCAGGGTTTCTCCCTCGAGTGGCATTGGTTGATTTGGAGCGTCGACCACCACCCTATCCACCTTGCTTTGATGTTGCCATTGCAGATTTTTCAAAGGTTGGAGTGGTTTTGCAAAAAATGTTCTAGGCAAGAATTGATTCCTGGAGCTGTAAGATGGATGCGAATTCTTAGGTTTTGTAAATTGGGAATTTCTGAATTCCCAATTGCAATTTTTTTATATCCCGCATATGTTTCGAGTCCAGAATTGAGGGGTGAAATATTTTTAAAGATCCGAATAATGCCTTCCAATTGAAGAACTTGATTTATATTTGAGAGAGAAACACAACCTTTTTTCCACCTTGGGTCCGGACAGGGCGTCTGATTCCGGAACTCGTAGTTCCAAAGGAGGAACTATGTCGGATCATTATAACCAAATATGAAAATTTTAAAAATTAATAATTTTGTAGTTCCAACTGAGGAACTTATTCGAGTGACTACGCATAGGATATATATGAATTGTTCCCCCCTCATATTCCTATTGAGAAACTTGTTTAGATAAGTTGAACAACTAATTCGACTGAGTTTCAATTGAGGAAGGCATTCCGAACTTATGGAAAGATATCCAAGTAGGCAGTCTTTGGTAATTTTATCCTACTCCAGCATAGATAAGATATCTCTTAATTTTGTGTAAATATCATCACAACGGAAAATTTATTGCATAATAGATAATGAAGAAGCATTCAATGTCATGAAACCACAAAATCAAAACACACACACACATATATATATATATATTAAATCATCCATAGCATACAACTATTAAGTTTGATAAGGTCTAACGTGTCAATTAAATCCTAAACATAAAAGCCTAGCTCTGGCTATCATCAGGAAACATCGATGCAAGCTCCGGATCACTCTCCTCTCCACCAGGCTTCTCTTCTTCCTCCTTAGTCTTTGCATCAGTGAACTCCGGGTTGAAGTTGGACATCTTCTTATCATTGCTAAGCTCCAATTGTAGGTTGGTGAATTTTATGAATTTGGCATGCCGGGCTTCAACTGCTTCCGTCTCCTTATTTTCTTTTCTTACGTATTTATAGATGCAATTTAGGTAACGGCTCACGACACTCTTCCATCCGCGGCCCCACCTACGATATACAAAATTCTTGAATGAGGCATTGAAGTGATTTAATTGTTAAAAATAAAATCACAAATAAATTATATAATTGATACAGAGAAAATCACATACGTGTAGTTTCCCTAGCTATCTTTGTTGATTCGATTTTTGTATCGGGGACCACCTTCAACCGCCATTCGTCGCCATCACTTAACTCTAGCTGCTTGTGCTGGAACCATGACTCATCATAATAGTCCAGACGTAAGGGACGATCTATGAGAACCACACCAAACTGCCTCATCAATGCAGTTACCAACCCTCCTTATGGAAGATCTTTTTTCCTCCCCACCGCCACCTTTAGCATGTAGTAAACTATAGTGTTTCTTGGGTTTATGGGGACTCCCTTAATGATGTAGTAAAACAACATTATGTTTCCTATATTTAGCTCACATGCGTGGCCCCCGATTGTATGACATTCATGCAAATCCACTCATAAACTATGCAGTGCTCTACACTCTACTTCCCCACATCATAAGTATCAGCATGACCAACCCCAGGCTCATCCCACTTAAAGTACTTCCTAGGTATTGCTATAGGGCATAAAAGGGTTGCCTAGGTAACAGTGTGCTAACTCTGCTTATGAAAGATCTCTAAGGGACCCTCACGGTCATCGGGATTCAGGGACGTTGGTTATCATAGGGGAAACCTAAAATGACATTTAGAATATTTATCGTGACCGTCACATTGACTCCTTCAACCCAGGTTAAATCCTTATTATTGAAACTCTTCTGTAGATTAGCATAAAATTGAAGCACATCATCAGTATGCACCCTATCCTCTAAGGTTAATAACTTGTCCAAATATTGGTTACGAAATTACTGAAGCAAATAGCCTAATGATAATTCCTCACAATGTTCACTAGGTATGATCTTAGGATTTGTACATTTCTGAATTTTAACAAATTGCCAATACCTAGTTTCAAACTCTTCTTTGAGATACCTTAGAGTTGCCCCAATCTTTGTGATAGGGTTGTGGCTCCTCGCCAAAGCATTTCCAGTGTTGCTCGTTCTCTTCCCACCACGGCCACGAGACATGATTGTTGATGGAAATTGGTATCCTTGCTTTCCAATTTCGGGTTTATGTGGGGTGGCTAGGGTTTTTATCAAAATCTTGAACTGGGGATTTTCTATCCCGATTTCAGTATTTTTTTATAAACTAACGATAGTTCCAAGTCTATAACTGTCTGCGCGGTTTTAAATTAAGGAAAGGACCGACTCCAATTGAGGAACTTCACCCGGTCTTTTTCAAGGAAGGTCTGACATAGTTCCAAGTCCGGAACTACGGTTAAACGAAGTCAACAATGCAGAGCACTAAAGGAAAATTCAAAGAGACATAGGGTGCGAGTTCCCCCCATATTTCACCTCAAAACCTCGACCCAAACCCTTCCTCTTCATTGAAAATCCTCAAATTTTCCACCCAACCCATCCTCAAATTTCCACCCAACCCATCCTCAAATTCTAAACACATCAAACCCTAGGATATGAATGGGGTGCAAGCACATTTCAGAATAATGTTATGGATCGAGGAGATAGAAAACCTTGGTTAAAGTAGTCATCCATTGGAACTTGTTTGGCACTAAATTCACACATACATAAGAGAAGACTGGGTTTTTTTTTATCTTTGATGATTAATAAATATAGTACACTACATATTTTATTTGGTTTGATGTTTTTGATGTGCGAAATTATGTTTTAAATCATATCATAAGCATTAAAATTTATCAAATACTTATTGTATTTGTTTAATTGTAACCTATTGAGGAAATTTAATGTTATAGGTGTTGCTAGCTTAAGAAATGTCCAAAACAAATATCTCGTGATGAATATATATCTTCGCAAGGTGGGAATATTGAGACAAAACTTGATAAAGATGAGGATGGGGAGGGGTCGGATGTGGTTACAATTGCCAAGACACATTGTAGAATGGTAGAAAGGAGAGTGGCTAGGAAAGAATTTAAATTGTTGGTTTTCAATAAAATGGGTCGTCGCTTGTCGGAAAAACATGCCAAGTGGTCTAGTTGGGTAGGGAAGATCGGTAGGATAAGGATAGACATCCGGCATGAAGAACCTAAACAATACAAGGAGATGTTATGGTTGGAGTGCAAGGTAAAAACTGAACAAATATTCGATGGAGTATGGTATTTTTTACTATCTTTCCAAATATCTATGTTAACCTATGTTTGTTTCAGACATTATTGAATCAATAATAATTTCATTCAACATTTCATTTATGTCACATTAGAGACCGTTTGAAATCGATGCCCCAAACATGGATGACTTGAAAAAGAGGGCCATGTATATGTTAATCAAAACTTGGTTAGAACACAAGTACACTCTATCAAGGGATTACATCTTCTCGGATAAAAAAGGTGATCGACCAAGGCTAACTTACATACACATTCAACCGGAGAGTTGGGAGATTCACAAGGCAAGAGCGTTAAAGATTTTAAAAAATGTGAGTTTTACACAATTTGGTATGTGATTTTGTTTTATGTAAAAATTTAATATTTTTCATGACAACAGTATTATTACATATGGGGACTAGGGATGAAAAAGGCTTTCAGCATTGAACATAACTCCACATAGAAAGAACAGTTGGGGGGGTATGCATTGGCCGCGCTAGAGCAACAAGAAATTTTGATTGGGAAGTTAATCAAGCACACGGGTCTTCCTATACCCGAGAATAAAGAGGATCTGACTAACCATTAGGAGCCTCCTTCGAGAGGGTCTCACCACTCTCCAAGGGACATTGAAGTTGACAACAATGGAGTACCAAAGCCAACCGTTTTTGAGGAAACCCTAGACAAGGCCATCTGAGACACCAACAAAAAGGTTAGACCATCGTATGTCAAATTGCTTTTGTGTATGGTCTATTATTAAGTAGGAACTATATATATATATATATTATATAGGGAAATCAATTGTGTGAGATGTACATAGATGTTGGTGAAAAGGCTTTACCACTCCATGTGGCCGATGGTATTTTTTACGAATCAATGACACTTCATCACTTAAAAAAGATCGAAAATGGAATTGTAAGGGTTTCTGTTGAGAAACCCTTCATGCACAATGTAGCTTTGTCAATTCCCGATGAGGAGTACAAGAATGTAGGACCAGCACTAGGAATGTTCCTCCTTTGGCCCCAACGTCTAGTTTACGTTAATCTAGAGAGGGACGCTCATTTGAAAGAGATGCGGCGGACAACCACACAAGAAATTTTGCAAATGCAAAAAATCGCCAAAATACCAAACAAAAGAGCACCAGTGGATAAGGGGCATCGCTTTTTGTTTGCGTACTGTCCGACTGGATCTCATCACACGAACATAACTCAACATACAAATTTTCTGCGAATGAGTGCGTGTTTGGTACCCGTCGAGACATCATCGCGTTGTAGAGTGATTTTGAAGAATTTTATAGATGCGACCAAGTCAACCAAATAATCATGTCCCTATTTCTAATGAAAGTACGACTATGATTTCAATATTAAATTTACTACTACATCCAACATCATACTCATCAATATATTAATCATCATATTCTAATGTGTTTTGAAAATCAGAGGGAGAAGAGATGAGTAGGCTATTTGTACCCGCTGATGACTCAAGGAATTGGGTGTTCGGGCAAAGAGCGGATCGAATACGTGTGCAAAAGCATTGGTTTTCTATTTGAATAGTATCAATTGAATTTTTTCTTCATATTCACATGAAATATTTGATTAATATAATCATTTCGATGTATGGATCATTGGTCTTTGATATTGATTATTCCGGATAACAAATGTGTGTATTGAATGGATCCATTGCACTACCAACCTTTGCAAGCATTTGTAGATATACTGAAGAGTGCATTCGATGAGCCTAATGTTCAAAATATCTTATGCGTACTCCAAATCAAGGTTTGAATTTAGTAAATATGAAAACAACGTTATTTTCTAACACTAATGATTATTTACTAATTTCCATTCAAATGACTTAGTACAAGAAACAAGTAAGAACATGAGAGTGTGGGTACTAAGTAATGCTATATGAAGTCGAGTGTTTTAAATATGTTCGGTTGGATTATCTAGAAGTGGAGATGGTAATCATTTATGTCATTAATTTTTCAATTATTAATATTTGAAATATAAACTACTACAATCCTACAAATAATTTCGTATAATGTAATGTCCACGGATATTTCCAAACGAATCCAATCCTTACTCAAAGGATGACATCAACACGACAAGATATTATTTGGAAAGACATCTAATAAACTTTCGATCCATAACTCTTGGAATACCAAACGTGGTGGCATAACTTAAATCTTAACATCGTGGAATGTATTGTGTTAATAGAAAATGTATGTTTCTATTCCTATCTATTGATAGTTGCTTGATTAGTGTTGTTTAAGGATTTTTTTGGGAGCTACCTTTATGATGTTCAGTGCCACGTAGGCTAATGTAGTTACGCATTTTGAGCGGAATAGAATCTAGGCGATATCTATTCCTATGTATAGATAAGTTCTATTTAGCGATATCGATACATCTTTGAAACATTGCCCAATCATGTTTATATTTATAAAAATTGGAAAGCTGTGATTTGAGGCTGTTTTATGCGAGATTATACACAAAATACAATTTTTACCTTTCCTCCCAATAGTGATTTCAAATTCGAAAACCATTGCTCACAAATTACCATAGACAGGAAGGCATGTTCATCAATCACAACATATAGGTCCCCAACATGTTCCTAGTTTGGAACTTAAATTACCAATCATCCACCAAATCATAAAAAAGGTAGTTTCTTACCGGGTTCAGGAACATTTTATATAGGTTAAAATCCATTTCAGATACAGGTACATGTAATCTGTTCTTAGGACAAAGCTGTTAACAACGGTCGACTGGAACACCAGACTTCCGAGTTCGAAAGTAAATCAAAGTCGGTCTGTGACGGCTAACAAAGACGCCAAATAACCACCTTCTTCCATCCATTTTTAAGGCATTTCTTAGAGCCTCCTTTGATCATGGAGGATCAAATCACTAATAGAGAAGCCATATACAAAGTGACCTCCATGGTCTGTAAAAACCGTATTTAATCAATTTATCCTACAATAGTGGATGCTAATTTTGTAATTTATTGAGTCTTCCACTAAGTTGGTATGCTTAAGGGAACTTTGGCATATAATCTTTGTTTTGTAAGCATCACAAAAATAATTATGGTTCATAAATTTTCATATCAGTTAAGATAGAGCATTATAGTTCACTTCATGAAATTAATTGAATTGAGCCAAAAAGGGCCCATTGGAGATACTAGTCGAATGCATACCTCACATTATACGATGTTTGTGACACATATTTTGATGTATTTCAATGTTGCTTACTCCCTTGTACCAAGAGATGTCAAACCAAATATAACAAGTGATATAAAATAAATCAGAAATAACACAACAAAAGAAAAATATCTACACCTTATTACTTTATTACATAGAAGTACTGGTGGATAAATCCCGTGACCTAAAACCACAATACAATATACATTCCAAGTACAATATTATGTTGGGGAAAAATAGGCAATTTTTTTAAAGAGTGGTTAGGTGAAAACTTGAAAAGACGTCTAAGAAAAATGAGAGAAAAGAACTTATGACTTGTTCCATGCTTAGCATGATCACATTCACTCTATGATGTGTGTTAACTTTATTGGTTCGACATTGCAATTTCTAGATTCAAATTTTCTTTGAATTTGCATAGACCTTTGAGATTTATATTTACACGAGTAGCTTAATGAGAACGAGAAATGTCTAAATATGAGGGAATCCAATGCATTATCTTTTGTATACTATAATTAGTAATGTTTAATAAAGTATAGAATTTTTTTAGAGATATTCTTTTATGTAATTCTGTAATCTAGAGATGAGACGAGTAAGTGAAGAATTATGAGGATTTATAGAAGATTGAAGAATTAAAGAATTGAAACTGAAAACAGGGAGGAATTTGCGACCGCAGATTCTAATGCCATGCTTATTGCATAGTCAACAACGAGGGTTTTGATTTTGAGAATCCATGATGGAGGATATCCCTAGTTTGCCGCTAATGTGTTGCTGTCGGAGTTATATTTTGTTTCCTATTTCATTCATTTTCTACTTTTAATTTGGTTTATAGATTTTTTCCTTACTTATTATTTTTGAGTATTTAAGCTTAAATTAGACTTAGAATTTTTAACAATTATATAACATTATATTTTATATATACATCATATTTTTAGATCTAGTTTTTATTATGGTGAACTAAAATCCTTTTGTTTCATCTAACGATTGAAACCATATCTGATTTGGCTGTGAGATTCAAAAACTCTTGTTCTATTGATTCTCTTGTTCATAATTTCATTGGATCAAGTTGATTTATCTAGAACGATCACCTAAATTAATTGATATTATTCATATTGTTAGGATTTATATATTTTGACCACTAAATCTGTTGAAGTAGAAATTAATAATTAACAAGAGTGTATGATTATGACAATTTTTTATCATGAAAGAAATTTAATTTCATGTTAATATTAACGAATGATTATGTTTAGTATTGCATGTATATATCATCATGTTGAATTCCTATGTTTATTGCTACTATTAATTCAATCTTGACTGGTTGTTGGAATAATTTTTCAGTAAGTATTATCATTGGGAGAAAGTCGATGTGCCTCTCAAATCAATTTATAAATCCCTAATGCGGCCAACTACTTGAAAGTTGCTAGTGGAAAGTTGGAGTCATCCATAGAGAGAATGGATCAATTAAATAGTATGAGCTAAAAAGAACACATGGATGCACTCAATGCGTGTAGTAACAAATGATTTTTTGATTCGAGGAAACACTAAAATTATATTTAATCCACTAAATTAGCAAGCAAATGAAAAAAAGTTATGAATATGATTCTAACGAGTGTTGGGGGAAATTTGTTCACACTTCTAGACTATCTATTGATCATCGAGTCTTTATCCTACTATGATGCATTGACCACTTATCGTGGAGATCTTGTCAACACCTTTCGAGTGAAGACATCTCTCACCTCCCCTCGGTTATAGCTGGAGTGGACGATCGACGCCACACAATAGCCCTTACCTTCAGGTCACTCTAGACGATCGGTGTCATACAATACCCCAAAGGTAGAAATAAACATGAGGACCCAATATGACTAATCCAATGTCCTACAAGCGAAAAACACGAAGTTATCACAATCGTACCTTCTAATAACGACTACTAAGAATAAGCTTACACGATATAAGTCATTAGTTTAATTTTCGTTCTCTTCATTTATTTTCTCTAAAAATAAAATTAGAAAAAAATAAAATAACATTATTCATCCGATTGATATTGAATTTTTTTTTATCTATAGGGCTCTAAGAAGACTTTCCAAAGATGGAGTGTTTTGAAAGAAAACTAAATCTGGGATTAAACTTTCGAGGGCAGTGTATCGAGTTTCTGACCCCTGAAATGCTTTGATCACGAAGTAAATCAGATGTTGCTGACGATCCTTTTCCTCAACCAAGACAACAATGATCATTAACGAAGATGCTGATTTGTAGACATACATTACATTTCTCCCTTATCAGGTTTCATTAAGGTCGACGACATCTAAAAATGTTGTTTTAGCTCTCGAAAGGCTTGTTCGCAGTTTTCCATCCATTAGAACTTTTTGGCATTTCTTAAGATGTTGAGGAAAGGGAAAAAAAAATTAGCGCCGTTTGAGAGGAAACAACTTAAACCTGCCAATGATCCTGTCAATCTTTGAACGACTTTGATGGTTTGTGGGATTTCATTTTTTTCAAGGCTTCAATGTTTTCTAGGTTGGCATCGATCCATTGATCAGAAGCCGTAAAGCCCAGGAACTTTCCAGCTTTACTCCAATCACGCATTTGGCATGGTTCAACTTCAGGTTGGCTTACAGAGTTCCTCGTACTTCTCCTTTAGGTCAAACAAAAATTCCTCATATGTTTTTCTTTTGAAAACCATATCATTGACGTAAATCTCCATGTTCCTCCGACTTTCTTTCGAAACAACTTGTCCACCAACCTTTGGTAAGCCGCACTAACATTTTTTAGGCTGGAGGGAATTTTCTTGTAGAAAATGTACCAATATCAGTGATGAACGACATTTTTTCCTTGTCTCATCGGCCATCGGGATTTGATGGTAACCCTTGCGCACATAAAAATGCTAGAACTTGGTATCTTGTGTTGCCTCGACCAACTTGTTAATTGGTGGCAATGGATAATTATCCTTTGGGTGGCATTTGTTGGGGTCTGTAAAATCAATTCACATGTGCCATCCTTTGTCGTGCCCTTACCATAATGGGTTTGCTAGCCGGTGTATAGTACCTCCTCAATGACATCACCCTTTGGCGATTTCTAGACCTTTTCAGCCCTTTTTGCTGCAAATAATCTTCCCTTCTGCTTTATGGGTTTAAAAGAATGGTCAATATTCAACTTTTGATTAGCCAGATATAGGCGTACCCATGTGAGGTTGGATGTACTCCACCAGAAAACATCGACATACTCTTCCAGCAGAATCTTCAGGTTGTATTTCATATTCTTTGGGGTCAGTTTTCCTATGGCTATAGTTCCTGAGGATCAAATGGGAAGTTGCTTGGATGTAAGCATGCATCTTTTGGTCATCATTTGGTCCCCTCTAATTGCTTCTATTCCACTATCATTGGGGAACTTCATCACCATGTGGTATGGTGACCATACTGCTCTTATTTGACACATCCATGGCTTTCCTAGAATAACATTGAAGGGAAAATGGGCATCGATGACAATGAAACTACATTTTATTGTGACTCCCTTATCTCAATCTACAACTAAAACCAGCAATGTGATTATTCCCAAGTGGATGACCATTTTTTCTGTGAATCCAGATAATGGTGAAGCAAATTTCTATAAATTTTACCTTCTAATATCCAACTGATCGAAGAAGTAACAAACATCACTTCTACCCCACTACTATCATTGATGATAAATCTTTTGACATAAGAGTTTCCAATCGTCTTAGATATAATCATAGGGTCCGACTGAGGTGCTTGGTTGTGGACAACATCTAAATCTGAGGAGGTGATAGTCTCACCAGGATGCAAATGTGTGTTTTGGGGTTCTCCATGAGAAACATAGTGGGTTTTTGACTTAATAAATTGTTCGATGAATTATCTCCGATGATCCCATTTATAACATGTAATCACTTTATTAGCATTGTTCCCACATTGCCCCTATTGCATGCATTGTCCACTGGAGGCTTATGAGGCTTTGCACCATTTTGGACTTCTGCTGTCTTACTATTGTTGGCATTTGCATTTGAGTTTCTTTTGTTAGTTTTCATGGGTTGACCCTCATTTTTGGCTTTTGATGGCTCCTCATGATTCTGTAGTGTGATCACATAGTCAAGGAGGAGACCATTCTTGGCACATCTTTCGATCTCAGCCAGAGGTTGTGGCATTCCTCGGTGTCATGGTCATGGTCTTTGTCATAGTCACACCATTTAGTTGATGATCTTCTCAAAGAGCAATCCTTCATTGGTGGAGGTGGCTTAAACAAATTTTGATGGATGGTCATAATATTTGATCGTGTTTTGGCCAAAGGCGTATAATTATTGAAATTAGACTTCGAGGCTTCAATGAGATTTTTTTTCCTTATGGTCGTTGGAATTCATATTTATTTACACCATTTTATCATTGTCTCTTTTTTGCTTGGCCGCATCTTCCACCCTGAAATGTTGCTCCATGGCCTCTTGCAATTGTTACAACGTCTCCGAGGTTTAGTCCATTGATTTCTTGTAGAGCTCAACAATGCTCATTGTAGTGATGTACCCCTGAATAACACCATGCTTTGCACTTTGGATGACAACAAGACGTTCATCTTGTATTGATGGTAGAATGCCTTCGTGGTCTCTTTAAGATTTTGCCAATTGGTATAGAGATCGCCTATGGTTTTGGTAAACTTCTTCTTACTAAAATTCATATAAGGGTATAACATCTCGTGGCCAAATTTATTGAACCAACCCAAGGCTTTTCCTAAAAGGTAGCTCCCAACTAGATTGAGGGTCAACCTCTCATATATGTCTGGTGGGTTCATCAAGCCTAGAAAGGTCTGTATGAATTCTCTGGGATTTTTATAACCATTATACATAGGAAACCCATCCAGTGGATTTTTATCACTCGACCATCGAATAAGCATGATTGCAGGGGCGAAGGGAGAGCTAGAGGCTTGCCTCGATGGACCTATCAATTGATCCAGCTCCTTGTTTCTGGCATTAGGGCATATTGTGTGAGGGTTCACGTGTTGGTACAATGCTGGATTCGTATAACTAGGGTGGGGTAGAGAACCCACCATCGATGAGCACATGTACTACGCTTGTGTTGTGTAGTAGCGTCGGGTAGAAAACTCAGCATCGATGAATAGGGATACATCAGCTGACCCATTGGATCGTATCCCTGTTAAAACCTCTTGGGAGTGCATCAACATGTGTGATAGCTCTTGGCCGAGGAAAGGTGGAATGACTACACCATTCGTTGGTTGTATTATGGTAAGGAAGGTTGTGGTCGATACTTAGAGGAGTAGAGGGTTGCACTATCATCCTTGGATACCCTAGCTAAGATACCACCAAGATGGCTTGTGATATGGGTATTTTTTGGAACGCATGAGGCACTGGGACTGGGACTCCTATCATCGATTGATTTATCACCAAAGGAGGAGCCATGAAATGGTAACCTGCGAGATAAGGGTCTGATCATTCATGAAACTTCGACCTGTGAGTCGAGCATTGGTTTGTTTGGAATATTGATCATATGCTCGTGCATCGGAATAAGATTTCACTGAATCGCTCGATCGTATGGCTCTATATGCGAATAAACCAAAGCCTAAAGAAATTGTCCATCTACCTCAGCCTGCAAATTAGACCTAGGATGCAACATGGTAGTGCTTATCACCCTAGGTCCTGAGTTGGTCTCCGGTCATCACAATGATCCTTCTCCACTGAGATTCAGACCTTCAAAATCACTCGTGGCTAAACCCTGACCGACCGAAACATCAGTTGGGATCGTTCTTGTAGGTTGAGATCCAGGGTTGGTCATTGGTTTTTTCGATGGGCATATATCGTCGCTGATAAGTTTTTTGGTATGGTGATTTAACTTATTCACCAACGCTTGCGCTAAAATTCAATTTTTCACTTCTACGCAATGTATGGTTGGTAGAACCGGACAAAACCTAGAAATTGACTATCTGACTTGAAGAGTTTCACGAAGCGTGCAATTTATGAGTCTAAGACACCGTCGATCCTCAAATGTCGATCTGCAAGAACAAGCCCCCAGGATATCTTGAGGGGAAAACTCTTTGATGCAACATATATGAAGATAAGTAATTGATTGTGAATGAATTCGAAGTAGTTTACACTTATGTATTTATAAGGCGAAGATCTTGTGAGATCTCTGTGATTGTCTAAGGTTATGATTCCCTTTCCTTATGGAACAAGTAGTAATGCTCGATTAAGATTAGAATGCTAATCTTAGTTTCCATATGGGAGTGTATTTTGAATATACTCTCAGTGTGGACTTCGCAGGCCCATCAATGTATGGTGATCGATGATCGACTGGGCCCATGAGACCATGTATCATCAGAGAACAAAGTGAATAAATACTTAAATGGTATCCAGAAGATGAAATCTTGTGATTGTGTGAAAATCGTTATAGAGTTTATCCATCGGGGGGTGGCTCTCCCTGATGACTGTGTAAAAATCTTTATAGAGTTTAGCCATCAGTCTGTGGCTCTCCCAAATGATTTTTTTTTTCTTTTGTTTTGAGAAAAAAGAGTAAGATTTTCGAAATGAGTGAAGGGAGTTTGTGGGAAGGAAGTGTAATTGTCCCGGAATCAGGCTCCGCCAAGTTGGTGCATAGATGAGGGTTCAACATTGAGGACTTTCGAGGGGAAGGGTTTTTGTATCAAAACATCAAAATCTCTTGATTCAGAAGGATTATTTAATTTTGATTGAATTGACCCCAGGGGTAGTGATAAGACGTCAAATGCATGTATTTTCTGAAGCATTTAACATATGTTTTGTTATCTTTTGGTTGGAAGACTTCTAGATTTAGGTAGATGTACATCATAAGGGGTTTAGATAATCATTTTTCGGTTTTCGTATCTAAATCCTTCATTTTGTAAGTGATTTTGAGTCTAATGGACTTATGTCCTTACGAGCATGTAGATTCTATTTTTAGTTCATTTTTAGATCGCTCGTAAGTACTTAGGAGTAGTTTAGTGAAGGTCATTCGCAAGGATGGTAGAAGTATGAAGGCCATGAGTAAAAAAAGTGATAGTAGATAAATGCACCGAAGAAAAAAGCTAAATCTGGAAGAGTCGAAGAGATGACACGGGCCATACAACCTAGCAGGCCCGTGCCATAACTCATGCGAAGAAATGAAGGACAGAAGACATCTAGCATGTCACGTGCTTGAAGAACACAGGAAGCTGAAGGTCCAGACGATGTGACGTGAAACCAGGCACATCCTGCACAATCAGAAGCCGGTTTGAAGACCTCCATCCAACGGGCCATGAAATCCAGCACGTCTCGTACACTCGGGAGGGCACGAAACAAAGCTCTAACTGACGTGTCGTGCACTATTGCACAGGTCGTGTTGGCCAGGACGTGTGATATGGCACGACCCGTGCTAATGTGGCTGCCTAAGGTTTCCTAGCTTTTGGGTCTTTCAAGGCCCAATCTACATACTACATAAGCAACCTTTAGTCACCTAGGGTTATATCATCATCATTATTATTTCTAGTTAGTTGTAAGAAGATAAGGAGGCTATCTTCTCTTTTCATTTACTTTCCTAGATCTATGACATTAAATCCAATGATTGTCATGGATTTCATGTTTCTAAAGTAGTTTATTGGGGTTATCTTTGTATTTATGACTTGATCATGATTTGTGAGATTCTAGATTATTCTATATTTTCTATGGAGGTGGAGAGATGGTTTTAAGGGAGACTAACCTTTGTATGATAGACATTGGGAATTCCCGACTCCACACTCGATGATCTATTCATATGGGTCAATAAATGGGTTAAAACTCATATGTTTACCCATATGAGTTGGCATATGCATTGACAGACTAGCATCTACTTTTATTTGGCAACAACAAAACGGTCATAGAAAGGCTTCCATCACCATCAATATGAGATCACTTGTAAACATATACTTTCATTAAACATCTTATTAAGTTACAGAAAATGTACATTTGCCTTGGCGAGAATAGTCGGGAGCAATGAGTTTTTAAGGCAACCTTCAGATACCATAGAACATAGCATACGCATCTCGCCTGAAAGTGCAGCGGAGGAAGTACCTAGTTCATCTGTACAATGATCAACTAAAAACAATCTAAGTGCACCGTTCCTTCAGTGAAGTGTGTCATGTTGAAACCAAAACAATCTCTTTCTGCCTCACACAATATGATACAGTTCCGGGCTGAGAGTGGAACTCGATTTAAAGGAGCCGGTACCAACTGCAGCCAGTTAAAAAGAATCGGAAACTCGTATGAGTTCTGGCAAGAGTTGAACTTCAACCAACCAGAAGTAGCTATACTGATTTACTGAAAGGCAACTGCTTGTCTCCTCGATCCACTGCATCCCTCCACATCCTGTATCTTACTCCTAACTTATCATATGATACTGGCATGTTCCAAATGTTAGCGCCATTGATCATTCTATCCTGTTGCCCAAGAACAAGTCTTAGGTCCTCATTCAGCACCTGCAGGAGGACATAGTCAGAAAGGCATTCAAGCATGTTGAGAGACTAAAAGAGGAGGACAAATTAACAAATTCTCCAAATAATTGCTACAAGTTCACTATTTTTTGGAAACCAATAATTACCGGAAAAATTTCAACCGGAAATTTCAGAATTTGAGTGAACTTTATGCAATAAACAAGGAAAATCAAAAACGAAACAAGCAGCCAGAGAAATCATTTGGTTGATGTTTATGTTTGAATTGCTTGAGTTATTGGTTAACAAAGCTAGCATATTCTATAATTGTAGTCCATTAAAATATAATCCGAAACTCAGATGGAAGAAAAGATTTTAGCGTGATTCAGTTATGTACTTGTAACCAATTGGATGAGGCATAATGGCAA
>JAULKJ010000002.1:6231903-6244579 GCA_032355405.1 Rubia balearica
TTAACTCGCATTACTAGTTGGTAGAGTAGTTAGTGTTCTTTTCATTTTGTAGTTTTAGTTGGTTATTGTGTTGAGCTTTTTCTATAGTTATTCTAATTGCTTCTAATATTTTTGCTAGTGTTTTCTTTTGGGACTGGTATTGTCTAGTTTCTGGTTTATCATACATACCCGTACCAAGAACTTAGGAACTTTACACTACCTATCAAAAACTGCAGGTGGTCAGAGAAGGAGAAGGAGAAGGAGAAAAGCTAGAGTAGAAGTTCCACAAGGACCAACTGGTTTTGTAGATGAGTTTGTTGAGATGGTGGAAGACAATCAGACGCTTAAGGAGTTAATGGCTCTGAATTTGGAGAATCAACCCCTTTGTATAGCCTTCCCACCCTTGCCACCTATTGTAACTTGTGAGCTGAAGAGCGACATTATCCACTGCTTACCCACCTTCCATGGGATGGCAAGAGAGGAACTGAACAAGCACTTATTGGATTTTCACTTGGTTTACACCAACATGAAACCACCGAGGGTGTCGGAGGAGGACTAGAACTTAAGATAATTTCCTTACACAACTAAGGATTGGCTATATTACCTCCCACTAGGTTGCAGCACCTCTTGGATGGACATTAGCAGAGGTTTCTCGAGAAGTACTTTCTGGCTTCAAAGCCTACGGGACTGAAAAAATAAATTTTCAATGTTTCAAAACTGGTGAACGAGTCCTTATATGAGTACTGGGAAAGGTTCAAGTGGTTATTGGCTAGTTGCCCGTATCATCCATTCAAGGAGGGCAATTTGGTGCATTACATCTTTGAAGGCTTATACAATGAAGACTTGAGGATGGTGAGTGCGGCATATAATGGATCTATACCGAACAAAAGCCCTAAATATGCAATGACACTATTCGAGGTGATGGCCAACGGTACAAGAAAATTCGATAGCCGATCATGTGTGAAGACCTTAGAGGAGCCCGTTCATTCTCCCAAGCTTGAGGAACAAGTCCAAGAACTTGCTTCCATGATGAAAAAATTCATGAAATAGAGAACTCAACAACTAAAGGTGTGCGGCATTTGCAATCTTGATCACCCGACCGATACATGTCCGCAAGTGGTTGACGACTTTGAGGAGGTAAAGGCCTTAGACTTCAATGTTGGAAATAGGAAATTTGCTATGAGGTAATAAAAAGGGTTCCAGGGGAACCAAGGAGGAGATAGACAAGATCCCTATGCAAATTCCTATAACCCTTAATACGGTAACCACCCGAACTTCCAGTGGCATGAGGAAAACCAAGTGTACAATCGAGGTGGACCACCTCAACCCTGCCTTAAGAGAGAAGGACCTTCCAACACCAATGCATTGTACAATTTAGATCGGCAAGAGATCCTTGATGCAATAGCACAGTTGGCGAAGATGAGTGATGTGTTCGTGGAGCAAAAAAGAAGAGAGATTTAGGAACATGGCACCAGATCCTTTTAAAGTATTAATAACCTCAATGTGTAAGTTGGTCAACTTTCCACTTCAACGAGCTTTCTTAAGGCTACGGATCTGGTAAGATATCGTCCCAACCTAAGGTTACTCCATGGAATGTGAGTGTCTTGAAATTGAGAAGTAGAAAGAAGGTACGTGAGGCTGAGAAGGAGGTCCTGCAATAGGACAAAAAATTGGGTGAATGCAACAAGACCAACCTTGAAGAAAGAGAGATAGTAGCTGAGGAGGATTCCTTAAACGAGATCCCCACCACCAAGGCAAGGGTGAAACCTCCGACGGCGTTTCCTAGTGCTCTATGGGAAGGCCAAATGTGGCAAACCAAGGAAGCTCAAAGTCGCCAAGTTTTTGAGAAGTTTGGGGTTAGCATTCCTATTCTTGATGTAATTGAGCAAGTTTCTTCATATGATTTTTTAAAAAAAAATCCTTGCACTAAAATAAGGAATAAACCAACTAGAAAGGTAGGTCCATTGAAAATAGGGGGAGTGGACACTTTAGCTCATAAGAACATACCTAAAAAGTGAGATGATCCCGGAATGTTTTCTATCCCTATTTATCTAGGTGGTAAATTGGTGAAGAATGCTATGACTTACTAAGGTGCATCTATCAATGTTATCTCATTTAGCCTATAGAAAAATCTTGACATAGGTGAGCTTAGGGACACCAGGGTTATTGTCCAACTAGCTAACCATTCCTAAGCTAGCCCTAGAGGTATAGTTAAGGATGTCATGGTTAGGGTAGGAAATCTAGTGTTCTCGACGGACTTCTATGTCCTTGATGTAGTGCACGATGGAGGTGCTCCCCCAATTTTATTTGGGAGATCATTCTTAAGAACACCAAGGACCAAAATCGATGTTCATTTGGGAACACTAACCCAAGAAGGTTGGGTTTGAAATTTATAAGTCCAAGCATGACTCACCTATTTATTCTCTTGTGTGCAATGACATATCTTTTTGTGATGAACTTGTACAATGAGATGAACCTTGCATGATCTATGATGATGAATGCCTTGATGAGCTCCTTGATGAGATTGATGAGAGAAATCATGTTTTGAGCTTTTATTGTGATGATGATGTTGATAACACCTATGCCATGTACAAGTTTACTGATGATCTTTCTGTTATGGATTGCTTTCTATGTATGCTCACTAACTTGCAACGGTTGGTAGAGAGTGGCCAGGACTTATAACCTCATCGACCACCTCCTAAACCTGTGGAAATGGCTAAGGATTTAACATTATGTAAGGATGGACATACACACTCCATGATGAGCAAAGAGCATGAAGGTAAGGGTGACACTTTGTGAAGGCATCTCCACAAAGATGTCATCGTGGGTGGAGTCGCGAATGGAAATTCCGGAGACCCAATGGTAGGTTCGTTTTAAGTAGAATGCATGAAGAATAATTCTCAAGGACGAGAATAAATATACGGTATTTTTCTTTGATGTTTTTGGTATTAGGGTTTTTCATGTTTGTGTTTTTGTGATAAAATATTTTGTGTGGAATTTTGGTTGATTTTTGAATCTAAAGATCGAGTTGCATGCTTGTGGTTAGAAGGAAATAGGATTTTGGTGAAAACTTGTTTGAAAAAATGAAGGTGATGGGGGGGCACGGGTTATTTAGTAAACATGTCTCGTGTAAGATGATCCGGAACGAGGCCTTCATATAGCACAGGTCGTGCCTATGCCTCGTGCCATTCTGCAAATGGCAGAAGTGTAGAATTCTAGCAGATTTAAATTTTTGCACTCCTGTCCCGTTTTTGGCAGATTTCTTCCTCCCTAAGGCTTTAATGTCAGTGTACTACATTGATCATTAACACCCTCCTTGGGCAATAATCCATAACATATTTTACTCCCAAAAGTTTCTATTTTAACCAAACAATTTCTACCACTTTTTGCCTCCTAAGCAACCCATTTTTAGAAGGTCTTTGATACTCCAAATCTGAAGTCAGATTACTTTATCCCATCCATAAAGGTTATTTATCCCACTAAAAGTACCTCAAAAATACACATCCTTACATCATAATTTGAGGATTTCAAAAATTGGACACCCTCTCTCAAGAGAAAGCATTCCTTGCTTTTTCTTGTGTGATTTTCAGCTCCGAATATCCAATTTCAAGTAAATTTATGAATTTTGTGCTTCCTTGCTTTCTTTAGCATGATTATGTTTATGTAGGAGGCATGAATTATATTTATTTATTTTTATTTTTAGGGAAATATGTGGGCTATATGCATGTTTTTGTGTCAAACTATGTGCGGGGAAAATTTATGATCTATGCATTTATATGACATGATTTGCTATGTTTTGGTTGTTTAGGAAGAGTGGTTCTTATTAGTTAATCTTTGATACGTATGTTTGTGCATACTTGCCATCACCATCTTTCTTTTTTTATGGTAGAGTGGATCCTAAAAGAAGTAGGCTGGAGAAAGGAACAACCCCCGGGGTGAGAAAGGGAAGCAGTTGGTTAAATTTGGGAGACAAGAGCCAACAACTTCCATTCCTCCTAACCCAGCCGTTGTTGTTGATGAATTCATAGAGTTGGCCAACATTTCCAGGAGTGTGGCCCGGAGATGAAAGTATCTCAATAGTCCAAAGAAGACTATCTTGGAGAAAACGTTTGCATGCAAGGAGACCTTGGTAGCACTAAGCCTACTTGAGCCCGTCACCTATTTGCTTGGTAGGATAGGCCTAGGTGGCTTCCTAGAGATTCACTCCAAAACATACATAAGGCAGACTTTGGAATTTTTGGTAACCTTGGAGCAAGCCACAGACAATGATGGGAGGAGGATAATCACTTTCCATTTAGATGACAAGGAGTACTCAATGACCCACATGGAAGTTTCTCGAGCATTTTGGTGGAAATATGGGAAGGAAGTTTCAAAGACTCATTGACAAGGGCTTACTTTCTCACTAAGCAGTTTTTGGTGGAATTTGAAGGGACATATAGGAACCACTTGGGCAAGAGTACCGCAACAGTCTACCCGGTTTTGTAGTACGTGCACCGGATCCTATCCATATGAGTTTTTTTGCCATGAAGATATTTGTCAATGCCCTAACCAAGACATCCAAATCCTTTAGGCGATGACTCCAGAAGGTAATTTCTACCCCAACTTGGTAGGGTATTTCATGGAAGAATGCTTAGCCGTAGGGAAAAACAATGGTGGCAAGATACTTATGGGAGGCATGGTCGGGTTCTTAGCATCATACTTAGGACATTGGGCTCTCTCTCACTTTGTCGTGGAAAAATAAGGTTGTTCAGGGATGAGGAACACTATAGGTAAGTTGGAAAGGGCCTAAATGACTTCCATCACTACCTCGTATGATCATTTTATTTAGTTGTACGGTGGTGCCTCAGTTTGCAACTTCGTGGTACTTCCGCAACCAAAACACACTACCATCAACCACGACACCGCCCTAAAAGACCTCTTTCTAGCTCCGATCCTAGGCTCGAGAAGGCATTCTACAACACCCTCTCGATCCCGGACATGGACATTGAGGAAGAAGATGGTGAGATTCCACCTAGAGTGCCACCTACTAGAGCTAGCCTACCAATGGATTCTTTGACCAATTTCGCACTTTTGGGGAATAACTCATGAGCTCAACCCAAATAGTGCAAGAGGTTGGTCACACAGTAGGTGGGATGAGTTTTCAAATGGAGAAATTTAGGACTAGGTTTGATACTATGAATAATACCATGAGAGTTTAGGAAGTTAGGTTGGATTCTATTGAGCGGGAAGTGAAGGAAGAGTTTGCCATTGTTGATAAGAGAGCCGATGTAAAAGAGGAAGCTATGAAACAATTGATCAAAAGTATGCATGCTTTAAAGCTTGAAGGTTTCTGCGGCCTAGTTCCCATTGAGAGGTAAGAATTGAGACAAGAAGAGAGGGGGAGAAGGCGCAAGGAGGGGTGCATGACAGTGGGCCCTTCAGGATCCCAAGAGTAAGTTCTTACTATTATCCCTACTCTACTTATGATTTTTACTTTTTATAATGCATTGGGGACAATGAAGGGTTTAGGGGTGGGGGAGAGAGTAGTTAGGCACTTAGGAAATCCAATAATATTCCTTTGTGTTTTGTGTCTTTTTATATTTACTTATCTTCATTGTAGTATGAAGCTCACCTTTGGGGCATTTTTTGCCACAAAAAATTGAAAAAATGAAAATGTACCCTGCTAAGTCGAAATACAAAAGGGAAACTTAGGAAACAATGAGAAAGGTCCATATTGATTGAAAAACCTATGCAATAAATGAGACGCCATGATGTGGAAAAAGGTTAGAAGTGAGAAAACATTTGTGGGACGCTAGGGGCTCCTAGGGAAAATGAGAAAAATTGAGAGAAATTGACAAAATCCTATGATTCTCTTTGATTGTTTTTGGAAGTCCTTGTGGTAGATCAACTTAGCTTCACCCTCATATTTGTTAACTTCACCTTTTGTTGGTATGATTGGTTGGATAGGTAATCTTAACTTCTTTAGGGAGTGAGAGTTATGAGATTTTTACATCTTCGGGGGAACTAGGGTAGTCTAGGAATAAATGTTGAATGTGTTGGGAAACTCTTTGCATGCTATGTTCTACTTAGATTTTTTTTTTGTTTTTGTTTACTCGAGGATAAGTAAAGGTTTAAGTGTGGGGGAATTAATCTGCACCTAGAAGCATGTGTTAACCAATGCATTTATAACATTTATTAGTATATCTTGGATGGTTGATTGATAGGTTTATTTAGATTTACATCACATGGAGTTTAGATAGCCTTTGTTGGTTTTCTTTTCTAAATCCTTACTTTTGTATATTTATTTAGACATAAAGATGCTATGTCCTTACAAGTATCTAGATCTTATTTTGTAAGATTCATTGTAGATTGATTATAAGCACTTCAGAGTAGAAGGTAATTCAAAAGGATGGTAGAAGATTTTAGAAGGCCATTCACAAGGATGGTAGCATACCAAAAGCAACTCGGTTAATCGTGGTAGAAGAGGGAAATGTGCCAAGAAGAAAAGGAGTTAAAGCTCGAACAACAAAGAAGACTGTCACGACCACGTTCTATTGCACGATCTGTGCCAGACAAAATTGGTGGTACCAAAGTAATGGTACTGTCCGTGTAGTGCAATTGGTTTATGCAGCTAAATATGAAGCTCGGTTCGTGCCATATTGCATGATCCCTGCACCTTGAAGTCATGATCCGAAAACTAGCCCACGTTCCATGATGAATGCACGGCCGCATCACCAGTTTGCCAAGAGATCAACTTCTAGCTGGCAGCCCACTAGGAATCACAAGAGCCATGCAGTTCAGATGCTCAGAAGATCCTTCCAGCCGGTGGTTCACGAAGAAACGCACGACCGCACTGCTTATATGCAAGCAAACAACTTCCAGTCTGTGGTCGTACGCTATTGCACCCGCTGTGTGCTATTGTATTGTTCGTGCCACTGACTAGCTAGGGTTTCCGTGCCTTTTTTGGGCCTCTTTAAAGCCCATTTCCTATCTACTATATAAAGGGACCTATGTCTACTAGGGTTTTAATTTTTGGCTAGTTTTATTTTCATTCTTCTAGTTTTCTAAGAGTAGGTAGATAGGGGAAAGGAATAACCCTTATCTCTTTTTAATATTCTTAGTGTTGCCCAAGGGCATTGAATCCAATGGAAATATTGGGTTCAATGCTTAGAGAGTAGTTTATTTTCTTGGGGATTTAAATTTGTATTCATGATTTGGCAGATATTTTGTGAGATTCTAAATCACCCTATCCTTTAATGTTTATCAATATCATGCTTGATGTGTCAATCATATGAAGGGTAGAATATCGTAGGATATGTTCGTACCTAACACTCACGACTTCAAGACCACAGATGAAGGGCTGCCGTCTCGACGATACTAGAGCGAGAACCCCGCTCCTTTTCCAGGTCAAAGGAATAGATAGCCCTTTCATCCCCATTCAAGTCGAGTACAAGGTCCTCGTCCACAGAGATGATCCGCCATTTCCACTCAACAGGAGTGGGGAGGTCGGTTAGCAGTTTGACCCAATCCTGCCGGAACTTCTAAAAAAGTCCAGTCAGGAGGCATCCTGGCCGAGTGGAAAAAATACAAAACAGAGTAACAGAGGGCTCAATGCGTAGGAGGCGACACAAGACCTCAAAGCCCAGAAGGACGCGAAAAAAATTAGGAGCGAGATTAGTCAATCCTAACTTATAGAAGGCCAGAATAGCCTAGAAGAAAGAGGAAAGGGGAAATGAAAGGTAGCAGTGCTCGAGCATCTCGATATAGACGGCGACCATGCCCGCAAACACGTCTAACACTGTCTGGATTACACCGGGTAACAGAACGTGATCCTGAATGTCATGAAAAATAACCTCTTGGGCGTTAAAGGCGGCCTCGATACACCAAAGGATGCCCTGAACTCAGGATTAATGGTGTCACAATAGGAATATGCTTTAGAAGGATCAACGGTAGAAACCATGGTATTGAAAGAAGTAAAATGAGAGAAGAAAGAAAGATAGAAAAAGCATAGGGGTACCTAGAGAGGAACTAGAGGCCACAGGGAAACCGAAGTTTGGACGAGATTGTTTAGGAGAATAGACGGACGCACAACGAAAAGACGGAGAAAGAAAATGGTGAAGGATAAAAATAGGCAAAAAAAAGGAAAGATAAAGCAGCTAGCAGAAACTGTTAGATGGGGACACGTGGAAGATATTCAAATAGGTAGCGTAACCGTCGAATAACTCATTAATGAAAAAGGGATCGTGTGCTAGTGAGCGGTTTTGAAACCCCAAAAAAACTGCCAAAATCCCCGAAGAAAAGAGTGGTCGCCAGGAAGTATGTCCCAGGGACACTCCCTGGGAAGCTTAAGCAACAAGGACTGGAAGGATTTAGGCTCAAACTCTGGCTCAGACAATGAACCTTAGTCGACTCAACCAACCGGACCATAGGGTGGGGGGACTTGATAATGCATGTGCCTGACAACCCACCTAAATGAGAAGAAATAGGAGAGGCCTTTCGGCCCAAGCATGCGAAGGGAGACAGGAAGGAGCTTGACAGAGCTTGATGGGACAACTCCAGTCCCATTAGCCACCAAACCACATATAACGAGGAGAAGGGAGTGAAACAATGTAAGATTTTTCTATCAGCTCACTACTCACCTTGAGATGCTTGTACATGGCAACAATGGCTAACCAGAGTTTCGGAGCAGGCACGGCCCTGGCCCTGCCTGGCTGACCTCAGTCTGCCTGTCTTGTAGGTTCATGTGAATATTGAACTGGTGTGGATCATTGCTAAGCATATTACAAGTTTTGGCATTAACACGTGCCATTATTAGAGTGCAGAACAAGAACTCAACTAATTCTTGCCTTTCTTCATATGTGAGATTCTTTCTTATCATCTTTTTGAACTTCTGACTACAACCAGTTTGATGTTCTTATTGCAGACTTGATAAAAACATTGTTGTTGCCCTTCAAGCTTGCTGCCTTTTGAAGCTGCTGCCCCAGAACAATTACTACAGTTGCTATTGCGCTAGTTGAGCTCAGTGATGAAGCAGCAGCTCCTAGATAGAAGCAAAGCTTCTACAACTCCGATTTGCTTGCGGAGGAATGTTTTCTGAGCGGACTTCAGCTTTATGTTTTTTGTTTTTGGGTAGTGGATAGAAAAAGGGAGCTAATTGATAGAAGAATGGTAGTTGGGGCTTTGTTATTGTGTTGTACTTGCATTCTAAAAAACTCCCCCCATTTTTTTATGGGGGGAGGCTGTAAAGCTAAATTTTAGCTCCAAAGATTAGATATAAATTTTCATATTTGGTCACTGTACACTTTTTGTAATTTTAACTGTTCACCCATGTTTTTTCTCAGGTATGACAGTCCTTTTAACATTAAGAAAATGACCAAAATTTTAAGCCCAGTGCCCTCTCTCTGCAGGTTGGGATGGGACAGAGGGTTGTCCATTCATGAATGAAAACACTTAAACTCTTATTAATTAAACGTTTGGAATTTGAAGAGATACCCAACACATCTAACCATCAAATGAGTATAAAAAATCAGGAAATGTGGGCTATCAGTTTGATTAATACAAATCGAAATCAGCCACTTCTTTAGTTTCGTCGCCGCGGATGTTGTTGATACTTCATATAGAGGAAGAAATATGAGCAGAATCCATACTCCAGCCACTAAAATTTGAGATCTCTATTGGTTGAGTCCCATAGTTAAAGACATGCAGGTGTGCTTGATCACCAACAGCCAGTTGTGGATAAACTCTAGTAGTGATGCAGGCCTTTCCCTCACCTCCAAAACTTTCTACTATTGAATGGTCAATCTGCCAAAACAAGATGATTAATCTCAAGCCTACAAGAGAAACTCTAATGCTGGTAAAACCTGAGAGCCACTCACCAGAGTTCTTAGGGAAATGTTTTGTGTAAGATCAACATCAACAAATGCACCGAACACAGGCTTTTCAACCTCTTCACTCAGAGAAGACCTGCGGGAAATAAAGTAGCTGGCTCAAAAAATGCTACAGTTTGCAAAATTGCATGCATATATGAACTAATCCGACGAGCTCACCTTCTCTGATCACTGCACATGAGCACGACGAGCTTGTCATTGTCTTTGTATATCCAAAAAAATATAGCAGTGTGTTCAGCCAGTTTTTCCGAGGCCAACACAAACAACCCAAATGGTCCGAATTTCCCTCTGGCCAATGCATTCTTCTGGCTGCAAAGAATTTGAGGGTCGCGGCATTCTGGATCCAGCAACTCAACATCATCCAGATTTGGGAGTTTAAATGAGACCTCTATGTCAGCCTATTAAAAAAATCGCACATCATCTCTTCGACATACTAATAAGAGTAATCACTGGAGACTAATTAGTACCTGTGAAGCTGTAATGCCTGTAATCTCAATCAAAGCTCCTCCCTTGATCTCTTTACTCTGAAATTTCACTTCATTTTTGCGCAAGCTCTCGATTTCTGTAATTGGCCATTGCGATAATTGCTTCCCGCCTTGATCAAGCAGAATACTTCTAGGAAATGACTGCAAACAAAAAAGTTATACATAGGAAAATGAAAATGCATATGTAGATGTAAGAGGAATGGTCCATACCTGTAGCCCAGACCAGCCTTTCTTTCCATCGCCTGATTTAGTATCTGCCTCAGGAATCCATGCCCACGATATTCTCCTTTTCCGCGCACTATCATAAAACGATTTAGAAGCATAGTGCACCCCATAATCATACCTCAAATCCACATTCTCATCCATGAAGTCCACGTCCACAGAAAATCCATCTGTTTCGGGCTCAAACGTTCCTATGACATAGTAGTCTTTACCGCTGAAACTCGACTTAAGTACACACTTGACAGCTTTGTCCAAAACACGGGTATCAAGTCCATTGTTGTCACTGACACTAACAGGATAAAAATCAGGACACTCCCACATGTTTGTTTTGTCTGAAAAATGGAGAGGTCGTTTGCTCTTAGTCCAGGCAACAAAATCATCACTTTTGTACAGAAGCGCTGTCCCATGGCCATTGATCTCGCCACCAATGACCACCCGCCATTTTCCATCGATGCCCTGCCACGCAGTTGTTGGATCCCGGAAAAGGTCAGTTCCGATGTCATCGTCCGGAACCATCAGAGGATTTTGGTCTGATTTGATCCATTCCCTGAGGTAGGGATCAGATGCATTCTTGGCAACTGCCAAATTCTGCACCTGATGCTTGTTGGAATCGATTCCGGTGTAGAGAATAGCAGGCGTGCCATCTGGAAGAATGGTTATGGAACCAGACCAGCAGCCATTGATGTCAAAGGGATGAGTGGGAGTAAGAGCAAGCTGAAGATGAATCCAGTCAATCAGATTGTGAGATATGGAGTGGCCCCAAGAAAGAATGCCTTCACCAAATACTGCTCCATGTGGATTGTACTGATAGAATATGTGGTAAACTCCTTTGTAGTACAGGGGGCCTAAATGATTCAAATCATCATCAAATTTCAGTTATAATATACTCCCGTCCCACTCTAAATTGCTTATTTACTTTTTGAGAGTCAAACTTGGCAAACTTCGATCATACATATAAATAAGAAATATATCATGTGAGATATTGTTAGATTTGTCTTAACATCTGTTTTTTAAATATTAATATATTATGCCACATTATTATGTATAAATAAAGATATTTACGGTCAAATATTTTCATTGAAAATCGTGAAAAAGTAAATAAGTAATTTAAAGTGATACGGAGGGAGTATGTAACTAAATCCACGACATTTCTTAAGCAAAACGTTGATCTGGAATCAAATGCAACTTTTGTAACTAAAACATGTGCGATAAAGATGCAATACGCTCCACTTGAATAGAGAAAATGAACCTCTTCTGTACAATTACCATTTGGCAATTTACATTGTTAAATTTTAACAATATATTTAAATAAATAAAGAAAAGAATAGTATTATCATATGTGATATTATTATATTCGTCGTACAGGTAGTTTTTAAATATCAATTTTTTATGTGTCGGTATTACATGAAATTAAATATATCAGCAATTAATCATGTTTCTTGTAATGAAAATTATTTTGTACAATGCATTTTAGAACCGAGTTGTACAAGGAATACATCACAAGTTATTCAAATTTTCATGCCTCTTGTCATTTCTCCACATCGTAGTACATACCCACACATGAGTGGTTATGAGCATGTATAATGGGGCCTCATATGAGTCTCAATTAAAAATTGGCAATGAACCGGAACCGAAAACTCTCACAGTAAAGGGCTCAAAGCGAACTGCATTGATGCAGCCCGCGGGACCGATTTACAAAATGCAAACTGTCCCAGTTCTGACTTGTGCAAAGGAAGCACATGGTGCATGAGGCTAGGGCTGCCTGCCTTTTTTCTTCCCCTCTCGTTGCCACTTGTCAGCCGCTAGTTGGGCCACGTGGCAGAGGGACCCCCGCCTTTAAAAAAATATATTTTCATCTGAATATTTTTGTTCTATTTAAAAATAAAAAAATTATAAAAAACTAATTTTTTTAAAAAATATAAATTAAAATTTTGTTCTTTTTAAAAATCAAAATTATATTCTTTAAAATAATATATATGATTATTTTTAACTATTGTTCATGAAATTAATTTTGAAAAATAAAATCCAATTCAATAATTATAGGTGTATTATTAAATTTCACATTTAAATTCATTTTGTTAGGTAAATTTATTTGAATTAAATATTAGGCAAAGTTTTGAGAAA
>JAULKJ010000002.1:6301146-6311345 GCA_032355405.1 Rubia balearica
TTACAAGCTATTAGCTAGAAATACGGCTTCTTTAATTTGATTTGTAATGATTAGTGAAAGGTTTTGTAAATTTGAAGAGGCTAATCTTGTCCTTTAAAACTTTATTTCCAGCAGCTTTTTCTGACTTTTGAACTGTAGAAAAATACCCCCTATGTCTCTCTGCAAATTGAGGTGGTACAGAGGGAGTATAACATAAAATCAAATTTCAATAACTATACTTCTAAAAAATCAATAACTATTAATCAAGTTGGTTGTCCACCCACCGCAGTAATTTTATCAGCAAAACTGAAAAGTAGATTTCAGAATATTCGAACACTTGAGAAAAGAAGTTTGCAAAATTTGGGTTTATATTGATTTCTGAACTACATAGCTCGCAAAGTCGCAATGACTAATAATTCGAGTTGGAATCCTCAAACAGGCTGTTTGTGTCTCTTAGTGTACATTATCAAGGGTATAACGAATTTGCTTCCGTATGGCTGGTTGTATAACTAATAATCTATGCTTTCATTAAAACATGCCAAGAAAATGGGAAATAAATTAAGCCGACAAAAACAAAAAGGCAGAAGAAAAAAATCCTAAACCCACCACAAATATACATTAGCCACAGGACATTTGTTTGGTTTGGATAATTACCAGAGGATACCGAGTAGACAGAAGCTACTCTTAACCATGTGGTAATCTGGCCAGAATGTCCAGGTCTAATATCTTCACCTCAAAAGAACCATCCAACTTAACAATGCCATCAGAACCATCAATGCCTATAAGCTTCCCGATAGCCCCGCGATGAGCGCCACCCATGATTTTTATTCTATCTGACTTCCTAGGTGCTAGGGCCTCAATTTCAGTTGGAAGAGCAATGATAGTCTCACCATTGCCGCTTGATCCAAGAGCCACCCTGCATGAACCATCCTGAAACGAGCAAGAGAAGCAATCTCTTAGCAGCAATAAATAAGATCAGCTTTTGGGATGGAAACTCGAGATGATTTTAGCATAGGATAGATAATCAAAACTCAAATGGCACTTGGACAAACGACACGGTATGGTTCACTATTATATGCTACAATTTGTACGGTATTATTTGCCTTGATATACCCATTACCCAGGTTAGCAGGGGGGACAACTGCCTTGACCACTAATTTTAACTGCAACCCACTTATCCTACCTGGCCACTGACCAAGATACCTCCCCACCTCGGAAAGAAGAAGCATAAAGTACGCAAATGTGCCCAACATACATAATAAAATCTTCCATCCATGTCTGTAATGCTTTCATGTAAGATGCACAAAGACTTTAAGAACATAATTTAAACATCCTAGGCATTTGACACATAATTATACGACACATTAACCTTGGAGCAAGACTTCACCACGTACAAGTTTCATAAAAAAAACTACAGATTCAACATGACTTAAAAGACGCTATAAGGTCCACTTATCTACAATGGTAAAAGTTAAGAGTAGCATAGCTCAAACGATAACATACCGGAAGAACCTCTCGAACAACTCCAGCATCAAGATCTTCACCATGCCTATGAACATTGACCAAGATTTCAGGTAACAACCATGGCCCTTCATTGTCGCCGCCTGAATGACATAATTAGAAAAGGAAGTCAATTGCAAAGGAACAACTTATCATTCCAAAACTCATTACATAATAGAACACGTATAAACCAATTTTCAAACATCTGCACGAATTATGTCACTAAGTGTAAATTGTGGAGTAAAAATGCAATGTTCATTCAAATGAGACTCATTAATGTACAGAGACCATTCATGCCAAATGACCTAAAAGAAGACAAAGCAGAATAAGATACAGACCTACTGCAGGTGACATCATGTCCAAACCACCACTCCCTGGTGTCATTGGTTGCCCCCCAGGTGTACCAGGCAAATATGCTGAACTTGGTGTCATTGGTGGCTGCCCACCAGGTGTTGATGGAAGGTACGGGCTCGGTGCATTTGCTGTTGGGATAAAATGAAAAGGTTACGTACAGATATATTAGGAAATCTAATGCCCAAGTCACGACAAGCATATTAAGTATCAAATAATTACCATAGACTGGATTACTATCCCTTGGTGTTCCTGCCTCGCCGTAACCAGGAGTAGGAGCTTCATATGTTCTTGAAGGAGGGCTCCCAGGCTATAAATTAACACGGGAATATTAAATGGCAATTCAAACCAAGTGAAAATTATTAGAGCAGTTATAAACACAAAGCATACCTGATATTGCGGGCTAGCACCCCAAGAACCGGGGTTCCCATCTTCCCAATCATCCCTAACAACATCAAAAAGAGTGCAAAACTTCAGTACAGATACACTTAAGATAATTAACGGACAACCAGACATTTGACCAATCATCAAATCAGTAATGCTGCCCTTCCAATCTATTTTTCCCAAAGGAAGAGTCAAACAAACATGTAATAAATGGAAAAACATTATTCTATTCTTGGTTAAACAATAAGGGAAACTTCCAAGAAACCATTAGGAAATGTGTCACACCTTAATCTGCAAAGAGCGGGAAACAATTAGAAAGAAGCTCAAACAGGCCTCAAAACTAGCACACGACCGTTTTGCTATAAATTTCTGGTTCAATATAAGGTCTAATCTCTCATCATCCAAAAGTTTGATGAAATTGGCCTCTATTGAACCCAGGTCACTTTCAGTTTAACCTCAATTATCAAATTAAAGAAGAAACTCCATTTTATGAATTGAACCGCATAACTCCTTGCCAGACCCACCAATCCCAACAAAGAAAAAGGAAATAAAAAGTAATTATGAGTCCAAATAAACAGAACAAAACACCTTAGTGGACTCATTGGTGCATATGGATTCCATGCTCTGTCACGCATAGGTGTCCTCATCCCATCATGAACTGGTGTAGCTGCAGCCAAGATGTAATTGAAATAAGATTTTGGTAATTAATTTGTGTACTATTACAGGCCTTAGGCCCAATAGTATAAGCTATTGAGATCAACTTGTTTTAAAATTTCAATGTGAAATTGAAAAAATGTTATGTTAAAATGACCATATTTGGTTCTAACCATAATTTTTTCCAACTCCATTTAAAATACTGTATATAAGTGTTGATGTGTTCCCACTGATTTATTTTAGCTCAGCCATTGCGAAACATTACCTCCAGAATCTCTCATGGGTGTCATATATGGTCTAAGCGGAGTCCGAGAAGGATGAACAGGAGTCTCGCTCCCCAAACCAAATCTGGACTTCTCCCTGGTGAGATAAGATCAGAGTGAAGAGTCATACAACTTGCACAGCTGAGTATAACAATATAGAGAGTTAGAGAAATATAAACTATGCTTACCTGAATGGAGTTGCAACGTTGACGCTGTCCGTTATTTGATCACGATTAACTGCAGGAAACAGTTGAACTCGGTACATGTCAAGAATTCATCAAGGGAAAGAGGGAGACATCTTTTTTTTACACAAATAAATGTGTACAAAAAATGTGAGCACCAAGTAAATACCAAAACTTGCCTGTAACCACCCTCATCTGGGCCTGCAGCTCCACTCGAACTGTGTTACCTTTCACTTCTTTAACGATACCGGCACACCCCTTGTGAGGACCCACACGAATTTTAATAGTAGCACCAACCAGACTGTCATGTCCCCTACCACCTCTGAACCTTCCACCAGCTAAAAAGAAAAGCTTGGGTTAGCAGAATTTGCAGAAAATTTCACAATTCAGAACTGTAAATACCAGGCATCACATACAAGGCAAGCTAAGCCTAATGCTTGAGAAAACACCAATTCTACTCCGATTTGAATTGGGAGAAATACAAAAAAAAAATCAAGAAGGAACAAAGTAGAAGCTAGAAGAAAAAAAGAACCAAGTAACCAAAAGCACCAGAGATGCTAAGATCAGTATACATACATTGGAAAGATTGACCACCCCTAGATGATCTCATTGGAGACATGGGAGCTCGAGGGGCAGCTCCATATTTGGAAAAATTTGATGAAAATGAGCCACCACCCTATGGCACCAACATTAAGAATAAAGTAGAACATGTTAATATTGTCACCTGAATCTACTTGAATCAACTAAGGCACAAATGAATAGGACGTGTACATTTCTGTCACTATTTGATCGGGATCCACCAACCAGGGTGCAAGCTTGAGCTTTGGCACAGATAAAGCCAGCATGCTCAAGGTGATGTCGATCAAATACAAACAATATTCCCTTGTAAATATGTTCAATAGGGCCTTGTTTTCCCTGTAAATAATAAAGAGCAAAACATCAATGTAAATAATCCACAACAAAAGAAAAGAACAAAATAACATGATGACATTCTCACTTTGCAGGGCCCCTCAAGGATTTTAACAACATCTTTCACAGCCAATTGGTTTCCATTTCGATCTCGCGTTCCACTATTTCGCTTGTCAAGCTTAAATTTGATCTCCCTTAATCTCACGAGGGCAACATCAGGCTTCTCGGGAACCCCCTTAAGAACCTGAAAATCATAAAACAGCACAAGTAAAAACATTGAACTAGGTCAAAATCAACCATAGAGCTGAAAACTGACCTGAAAAGCTTCACTCTCAACACGAATGATCACACCAAAACTCATGTCACTGCATGCAAAAGAAATAATTACAGCCCTATTCTAAGCAATATAATAAATATACACATATTAAGAGAGAACAAGAAAAATAGTAAAGAGACTTACTCCAACAGCACAAGGTCATGAAGCTCATAGTCACCAATTCGTGTGACCCCCGTTGTAACTTCAGAGCTCCCAACAACGTTATCAGCAAACACACGAAGCTGAATAGAATCAAAAGAAAGTATCTAAGCACCTTCCTGCTAAACAACATAGTCTCATACCAACAAAAAAGATGACTTACAAGCTCCTTAGTAGTATCTGATACTATGTTAACAACATGTCCCTCGACCGAAACAACCATTCCAGTTGCACCTTCCGAAGCACCAGCAACAACCTTGACATGGTTTCCAGGTTCAAAGTATTTGCAGAGCTCTTTCTCACTGATAGCAAGAGTTGCCTGCAACATTGAGAGAACATTAAGTATATTGCCATCATACAAAATTGTTTCCGATAGGATCAACAAATTTATACTAACCGGAAGGCCCTTCTCATTTGGTTTTATATGCACAGTATTCTCCTCAACCTTTTCAACTGTCCCCTTTAATTTTTTTAGATCACCTTTCACGACGATCACTCGATCACCCTTGAGAAAATGACCTTTCTTTCTGTTTGCAAAAAGTGTAGTCAAACTAGCATCTGCATCCCCATTCTCGCTAGGTTGACTAAATTTCTCGAGTTCATCAAACGTTGGTTGGATACTCTGTGTGCTGATTGATTTCATGGAAAACGTTTTATACAAGAAACCCTCTTTGAACATCATGCCCCCAATATTTTGAAAATAATCCCCCGTCCTAGGATCCCTTCTGCGTTCCACACGAATATGCAATTCCCTAGACAAAAGAACCCAGTATAAATACAATAAAGTAATTCAGCACTTGTTTCTCTATTTGAACAGTAACCCTGCTGGAGGTACCTTGCTTCATCTATATTCATGAAACGCGGAGGTGGAGTAAATGACTTGTTTTTCTTCTTCGGAACTTCTCTGCCTTCCTGGAAAATGCAAGTTGCCTTGTAAATACAAACAGATGATCTACCTAATAAAGTATCTAGCATTTATTCTACTGTAAAACTGTTAAGCAGTTCATCCCAACCTAGTAAATCAAATCATTAATGCATTTACTGTAAATAGTACCAACCAGCTTAGCTGCAAGGGCAGGAAGATCAATTCGTGGAATTAATTTCAATGTGACTTTCTGCCGTACATTATCCACATCTACAACCTTGAAAACAAAGAGCTCAATATCAGAAAAACAAACGTAACAGGACCAAAACACTTCATGGTTAAAGCTGATGTAAATACCTTGGCAAGATCCCCTTTATATGTTCCAGTCTTCATCCTCACCCAGGTGTCCCTGGAAATGTCGACAGCTTTACTTTCAACAGCGAGTACATCAGTCATTTCCTTGATCGGAACAAGCATTATTTTTGCTGAAGCATAAATGTTGCGCATACCCTTGCATGCCTATTTCAAAGCCAAGAGAGAACAGGTTTTAACCACCAAAAGGTTTTTAAAAACCAAACATTATTGTGTACATATCTCCTTTGCAGTCATTGTGGGGAATAAAGATATCAGCTGATTAATTACCTCCTTTACATGGGCCTCTTTGTCTGCTTCAATATAAATATAGTTCTTGAGGTGATCAAGAGCTACAACTGATCTAATTTGCAACTCTGAACCTTTATCGATGGATTTCTGCATTAGGCAAACTGCAACTTCCCTTTCACGGCCGATCTAGAGTAAAACATTATGAGAATAATAGCATAAGATTCATAATGATATGAAAACGGCAATTTTGGGGGGTGAGGACACAGGTGCCCAATTCTCTTACCGCGCATTTCACCATCCACAACTTTGGATCCCTGACAGATGGTAAGAGAGCTTGCTGCTCCACTTCTGTGGCCTCGTCATCATCATCCATGTCTCGCCTGCCATATCTTTCGTGCAGTCTCCTTTCAAGATCCTCAATATCTTCTTGTTCATCATCACGATGAAGCAATGGACGACGGTGCATCCGTCTAGAATCATCCTCATCAGGTATATCAGCTCCGCCATCCACTATGAAGTCTAATATGCATAAGAAAACTAATTAGCGGGAATATCGGAGTACTCAAAAAGAGGATTACCCATCGATAATTAAGAAAAAACAAACATTCACACCAAGAGTAAGAACCAATTATCCAACAAGGAATAAAGCATGCCTTGTGTTATCTTTCAAGCAAGTGTACTCTCATTCAAACTACAGATCAATAATTTATAAGAATGCTAATCAACAAAAGAACACAACTTTAGTGTAAAGTCTCCTTGTATAAACGCAAGTAATATAACATGGCAATCACAATTAAGCAGAATAACCAAAAGTTTGTGGATAACCTAGACACCTATAAGGCTATTCACTTACACAGAAGGTTTAGAATCCGTTCTTGACGACACAAAATGTATACTAAAAATATCTAATATCTAAATAAAAGGACATTCAACTGAACAAACACTGGAGCCAAGAACAGATGATGATACAAAACATTAATGCTGTCAACAGAACATTTATCCCCTCTTTGTTTTCTCAGGGATGCAGGAAAAGTGGAAGACATGGGCACCACTTCATACATTAGAAGCTGTATAATGAAAGAAGTTTACAAGAACTTAGGACATTATGGCAAAGATCTAGCATCTCAGAAAAAGATGACCACATAAATAATTTCAAAATGATGGCAATGATGTAAAAGTCTTAAGGCATGTCTGAGGCATAATACTCAGCCAAGGCAAGGAGTGAGTCAAATTTAAGACAGTCAGCATTCAGTAATCATACACAAGTTCTTATAAAGCATGAAGTTTCATGTATACTCTGTTGCTTAATAGTACCATACAATCATCGAATTAGCTACTTGCTGCTCCTGTTTATGAACTCTTTTTGCCCATTGGGTGGAAGGCGATAGGATTTCAAGCTTGTGCTTTTTAAAAAAACAGACCTGAACTGATGCACTACTAAAGGTTTAGAACTATGATAAGCCACAGGATGGGATACGTTTTATCACATAAAAATTACATTTACTTCTTATGGACGCACAATCACAATAAACTTAATGGCAGACAGCAGACACAAAGACCCAGTCACACTTATAATATTATTGAAAAATATTTTACACTGAAAATCTACTTGCATGTCCTGCTAATCCTTTATTGTAAAAACATAAGGCCAATTAGTATCAAGTCAATAAGAAGATCATCCAGATAACCCATAGCCTTTCTTTATTATATTAATTAGGTATACCTACTAATGCATTGGAAAGTGTATCATGGTAACTAGTAGAGATCAATGGCGTATCAGGCAAAGGTGAGTAAAATTGGCTTAGAAAACACACTCTGCAACTTTGCTAAAGTCCTTGCAGAAATAATGAACATGGAATAATAAACTGCATCAATTAGATTGAACATGTGGAAAAATTAATTGCAAGCTCAAGGCAACGAAATTTGCGTAGAATTCTAACCGTCATCGCCTTCTTCTTCCTCCTCTTCATCCTCGCTCTCATCTATAGCTTCCAAATCGAAGAAGTCTGTTGCGCTCTGCCTCTTGCCCTTTTTCTTTGCCCCACCGCGGCCACCTCTGCCACCGTACTCTTCATCATCCTCGTCGTAATCTTCATCCTCATCCTCCTCCGCAGTATCATCGATGAAATCCGATCTCCGCCGCTTCTTGGGGACCTTTCCCCCATTGTATTCCTCGTCATCATCGTCCTCTTCCTCTAATTCCACGTCCTCCTCTTCCTCCTCCTCCTCTGACTCGTAATCTCTTCGCCGCATAGCGGACGGCTCAAAACCCTAACACACAAAAATGGTACCTTCCCAGAAAATCTCGGAAGCTTGAAATGACCCAAAAGCAAAGCAATTTAACTCAATGGAAGTAAATCATTGAATTCCCTCTTCTATTTATCTAAGATTTCTTTCTTTTTTTCAAAATCAATCAGAAGCCCAACGAAACCCTAATTGAAGATAGAGACAAACTGACAGTGCGTCTCTGTGCGTTTTCTCTTACCTTTCCTGCGACCTGGGTTCTTCCTAATCCTAGCTACTGTACGTAGCTAAGTTTTGTTTACGGTGAAAGGTGGATGGGTATCTTTTGATTTGTGTATTCTTTAAAATCATACCCTCCAGTTTATTCTGAAGTTTAATTTTTGTTAAGTTATTATTATACACCAGGTTGAAGGAAGATCTATATAAACCCTTTACCAATTTATAAACCAAATTTTAATTTTCATCCACTCCGTAACATAATTTCATGGTTAAGGTTATTTTACTTGGATTTAATGAACAAGTGAGATTTATTTTAAATGGATGATTGAGATTTAATTTATAAATTGGTGTACAAGTAACCGTAAGTATATATCCATTCCCTTATTTGAAACTATATGGAGTAGTTTAAGTAAGTAACCCCAACTTTATGATGAATTGTGATGATATAACCTTCAAGCCACATTCCGAAGTTGACTCTCCATTTGAGTAGTTGATCGGACCCAAAATGACAAATATGTTCTCGACCATTTTAGCTTAAATTGTTTTCCCATTTTACCCTCCTGCTGCCACCACCCACCGCCAGCCATGGCTACCCTCTCCAGGCACCCTCTCTTTGCCCACCCTAACCATCACCTCCGGCCACCCCAACCACAACCACCACCACCGTCGCCAATTCTAACCACCACCAGCCACCCCCTTCAGCAACCCCAACCACCACCGTCGTCCCCCCCAACCACCACCTGCCGCCACCTCCGACCACCACCTGCCGCCAGAGTTACTCTGTCGCCTAGGGTTCAACATCTCCACCGCCCATAATCATGTCACATCGTCGCCACAGTGGGGCTGAAGGCCACGGTGGAGGACACACCTGCAAGATCGATTAAGAAAAGGTAGAAGAACGACACTAAGGGAAGAAGAATCCATGGGGGAGACCTGTGGGGGAGAACGATGCGGGAGAATGGCGGTGGGAGACCTACTGATCGAGAAACCTTGGAGAAGAACTGTGGTGGAGAAGGTCACGCGGAGAAGAAACGGTGGGGGAGAAGACCGATCGATTGAGAAAGGCTGAAGAATTACAATACTCACGCTCAGACTCACGCGGAGATTGAAGCGGCGTCGGGGGGAAAGAATGGAGCGGCGCCGGAGGAGAAAGAGTTAGCCAGGCGGTGGAGGGTAAAGGAAGGAGAAAAGGGGTATAGGTATTAATTTAATCAATTTTTTAAATTTTTTAGAGGGATTAAATTTGTCATTTCATTAAAATCCGGTCAATTTGACAATTGGAGTAAACGTCTACTAGAGCTATATTGGCACATACATCATAAAGTTAGAGTTATTTTGGCACTTTCTCATTTTACAAGGTTATATTGACACTTTCACGCTAAAGTGAGGGTTATTTTGGCACTTTACTCTAATAAAAAAAAAGAGGGGGTCTCTCACATGCGCATATTCATAAATTGTAGACTGTTCATTTTATTTTTTACTTATATATTGCATGAGTGCATCTCTTGAAAGACGGTCTTTCCATAAGTTATGGAAAGACCAAGGTTTAAACTGTAAATTAGAAGAAATTA
>JAULKJ010000002.1:6357605-6370388 GCA_032355405.1 Rubia balearica
GAGCTGGATGGGTTTTCAATGAAGCCATAAAGACGACTGCATATATGTTAGTTGGCAACTTTTTAGGATTTATAATTGTATGGTATAGTGAAAAGGCATCAAGTCGATTTGCATGTGCTTGTCAAAGTCGACCAATTACTTCTTGTACTGTGACAATGGTGAAGATATATGCCATTCTTGGTGAATACCTATTACCCTCACATGGCTTACAGAACGTCATATATAAGGTTAACCCAAATATTTCTTGTGTTTGTTTGGTCTGAGACTTGTGAGTTTGATGTTTCTCATGGGATCCACTTGAGTTAATGAGCTCTCTACCATTTTTTTTATACCGACTGTTTGGCTGGGTGCATCACAGTTTTGTTTTGGTTTTATAGTGGTAGAAATTATGTATACAGTATTACTACATGATAGAAGCCAGAAAAGAGTCATTAGCTCAATGAAAAGGAGAAGGTGAAAACTAGATCATGTGCTATTATAAACTATTGCTGATGACATGTCCACTTAAATACGTTTCCAAGTATGATGGAAAAATATGATCCATATAATTGAGGCCACGGTGAGATAAAAGCTTGGTTGTAGCATATGTGATTTCATTGTTATGTCTCTCTTTTGCCTCTGAGAATGTGTTGCGAAACATGATGGAGAAATATTAAATACTCCTAGTATAAATTGATGCCACATAGTGAGATAAAAGCTTGGTTGTAGTATAGGATTTTACTCTTAGGTCTCTTTTGACATCTGACACATTCTCAGATGGTGATGTTTTTATATATTTTTAATGATCTGGTTCCTTTTTTTTTTATGCGTTGCAGATATCCGAAGTTGTAAACAGCATGAAGGATTTAATTGATTACAGCCGAGAAACTAGTACAGGACCTATGGGTAAGATCTGTGTTACACTTCTGGTTTCTTTAACCTCATTCCAAGTGTGGAGGTAGCATGGTTTAAGATGAATAATTTAACAGAGAACATATATCTGAAAAAACTATTTTGTTTCTTACTTGATTACAGTAGCCTGAGATTGTGACTACCTTGTGATATTTATGCGCTCAAAGTTCTCATTTCTCTGTGCTTTTATACAAGTTCCTCCCTTCACTTTATAAGACTAATGTTGGCTTAATGTAGATTGATGTCATTAAGATACTTTGGGTAATTGTGCTTTAAGTGGGCACTGTTATGTATATGATCAGATGATCCTTGCTGGACATTCTATGATAGTTGCACTGAGATCAGTATCGATTCTGGAATTGAAAATTAGGTTTGGAAGGAAAAAGAACTCTGCAGGCATTTAAACTGTAGTAGTTGGTAATGCTGAGGCAGTTATCTTAATAAGCTTGCTTATGTTCCTTGATGGAGGTGTAGATGCTATTGTTCGTTTTAACATGATTAGTCAATGTTTTGATTTTCAGAGAGCTTGGCCAAATTTCCTAGGAGGACAAGTGCGTCAACTGGAATTCATAGTCAATCTCAGCATACTGAGGATCAGATTCATCAACAACAAACTATAGGTCAGGGTTTGAACAATGATGCTTCGGGACAGACTGCTACTGTGCAACTTCCTACTAGCAATGGGATGACAAATGTGAATAATGCTCACAATTCAGCTCCGCCAACTTCCTCTGGCAGTGCCATTACTGGGCTTCTGCATCAAAACTCGATGAATTCCAGACAGCAAAACCCAATGAGCAGCTCTAACGGTCCGTACGGGGGAAATGGTGTTCAAATGCCGTCACCTAGCTCTTCAAGTACTATTCCACAGCCACAATCGAATCCTTCTCCATTTCAGTCTCCGACACCATCAACATCTAACAATCCTCCACAAAATTCTCATGGGGGCGTATCAAGTGTAGGAGCACACATGAATTCTGCTAATTCCCCTGGTATCTTAATGCAGCAGCCTGCACTATCTAATGATGCAGATGCAAATGATTCAGAGAGTTCTGTCCATAAAATCATACATGAGATGATGACATCTCAACTTGGTGGTGGTATAGGTGTCAGTAACTTGGGGATTGATATGAAAAATGTTAATGGGATGATGCCTACTGGCAATAACATGGGTGTCAATGGTAATAGCGGCATAATTGGAAATGGAGTCACAAACGGCAACAGTGGTGTTGGAGGAGGTTCAGGATATGGCAGCATGGCAAATGGACTTAGTCAGGCTGCCATGGTTAATGGAATTCGAGCTACTTTGAGTAACAACTCAGTGGCAATGAATGGAAGAGTGGGCATGGCAATGAGTAGGGAACAGAGTATGAATCAATCGCAGGATTTGGGGAACCAATTACTTAATGGGCTTGGAGCTGTCAATGGCTTTAACAACCTTCAGTTTGATTGGAAAGGATCTCCATGAATGTTGATTATGGTAACTCATCTGATTCCAAGTGCTACTGCATCTGCAACTACTTATTTGGTGGTGCGAAGCTATCCAGAGTTTTCCTTTCACCCCATGGCTTGAAAACATATGAAATATATATGGCCACGTTCCTACGCAGGGGAGTGCATAGATGTTGGAGAAGTAGGAAAAAAATAGCATAGTGGTTTGGTGATTGAAGTTTTAAATGGTTATGGTGATGGCGATGCTAGTTACATATTCCTCTAACTTGATTTTGGCTATTTCAGGTGCGTAATGTGCCCTAACAGCCTTGAAAGGGAAAAAAAAGAAAGGAGAGTGCTGAATGAATGAGCTCTAAGCAAATTCACCTTCCTGTTAACCCTTGGCCAAGGCACTTGTAAACTATATGATCATATATATATATATGCTGAGTCTAGGCATTGTCTCTTTGGTTTGGTCCTTTGTGGCGAATGTGAGTGTACATAGTCTTGTTGAATTGTCTTGCCACCAAATTTAATGTAGAATTTTCATGGGTGCTCTTGTCATGCCCCTGGATTTCCCTTCTTCGGTATTGGCAGTATTTTTCTGTCTGACTTGTACAGTCGTCATTGTTTTATCCCGAATGCTTTGCCCGTGGTCCACGTAATTGCACGCGGACACAGTTTCTGGTGGTCTACGTCGATATGATTTCTACCGTGGTGGTAGAGTATGTGATCCTGTGGACAACTTTAGGTTTGATTAGATACGGAATTGCAGCGTGAATTGTTAGTTTATTAAATCGTCAATTGTTGATTTATTAAATCTTCAAGGAGGTTTGGTTAATCAAATGAATGCTGCAACGTGAGATTGTGGGGTTCATGTCTAAGAAATTGTTTTATGGTGACACTAAGGGTTTTTGTGAATATTAAGTAAGGGAAATTAAATTCGGGGTTAAAATTTTTAATTAGGATTCTTTTTTAAAATAGGCTAAAAAATGGAGGATTGATTGCAATAAGCTAAAAAAATAGACTAGAAGTTTGAACCACCTGTTTCACTTCCGTTCCAACGTTGTGTTCGCCGTCATTTTTGCCATCGTTCATGTGTCATCTTCGCCACCATCGTTACCACTATTGCACTTTTGATCATCGTGTGCAAAACATCTGATTGAAATTGAATTCTCGCATTGAGTTCAAAATCAGGTTTACATACGGTGAAATTGAATTTTTAGTAGTATGATGTTCAAATCAGGTTTGCAGAGGGTGAAATCATATTTAAATTGGGTTTGCTTCGTTGGTGGTTTCATTTGAAGCTAGCGTGTGGACGAATTCGGTGTAGCTTTGACGATTGCCGAATTCTGGACTTTGTTTGAATTCGGCGTTAATTGACGAATCGGTCATTTGTGAAGTTAGCTAAATCTCCAGGAAGAGTGTCGCCTGTGTTTCCGCCAGTTTTGACTCAATTCTTGTCAAATACCGTTGGTTTTGCGACTGCTTCACTTCCCATGAGTGCGAAGATCCATCATCATATATCTCCCGAGTTTTATCGATTTGTAGTTCACCAGTTATCAGGATAGGTTCAGTCGTTTTGAATATGAAATCGGCCAAGGCCCGTCCCTTAATTGTCGTTCTTGGCTGAAATTGGATATCATGCTCGCCCACTTGGTAGCTCATTTCATCATTCTCCGTGAAGCCTCGGGTTTCAACAGTATCTGCCTGATGGGATGGTTGGTGAGTAATACGATGGTGTGACCCTGAAAATAGGGTTGAAGGCTTCGAGCTGCTTGTGCTAGAGCCAAGATCATTCTCTCAAGAGCAGTGTACCGTTTCTACGGTTCTTGCAAGGCCCTACCAATGAAGTAGATTGGGTGTTGCTGTGTCTCCCTTTCCTTCACCAAGACATCGCCAAGAGGGAAGTTGAAATGTACAAGTACAAAACCCTTTTTTTGGGTTTCATCAGTGTAAGCAACGTTCGAAAGTGTTCCTTGAAGTCTTGGAAGGCTTCCTCACACTCATCCGCCCATTCTAACTTCTTAGCATTTTCAACACGTCAAAGAAAGGTAGGTGCTTCTCGGCCCCCTTTGATAGGAAACGGATAAGAGCCGTTAACGATCCAGTAAGTCTTTGGACATTTTTCAGCATTTGCGGTGACTTCATATTAATCAAGGCTTCGACCTTTTTTAGGATTAACATCAATCCCCTGCTTTGACCTTTTCGAGATTAACATCGTAAGCCTCTATTTAAAAATCAGTTGAAGCCTCTAAGAATTGACCATAAATCTCCACTCGCAGATTTGGCGCAAGATTTGATGTTGGGTATGTTGCGGTAATACCCCTCATCTAGGCTTGATGCTGACCTATGGTTGACTTGAAGATCCCGCCGTCCCAGCGTGAGATCCTTCAACAGCCGTAGTGACCAAGCTTTGTCCAATCGATATTTCAATCGGATCTACCCCAATAGGTTGAGATCCATGGGGTTGACCATTTTCTCGATCTTTCTTATTCATCTTCTTTAAGGTGACCTCACTTCACAAGCGCCGATATTCTTTCTTCTCAGTTGTTCACTCCTATTCAATGTACTGCCGGTAGAAGCAGAAATAAACCAACGAATCCACGATATGACTTAACAGGTCACATTGGGGCGTGCCAATTGATGTGTCTGGAACACATTTGGGCCACACCATCAATTCCTTTACCGTTGATATGCTAGAAAGAGGCCACAAAGTATTCCAAGGGGGAAACTCTCCAATGATAAAGGCATAAAAAAAAAATGCCTGATTGAGTATAATGAATAGTGAAAATAGGTTATACATGTGTGTGTGTATATATAATATACATATGTTGGCCACATGTGATGTGACTACCTAGGGTTAGGATTCTATTTGCTTGGAGGCAAGTAGTAGAGTGCGACTAGAACTAGAATAGGGTGATGGGTCAGATAGGCCCATCAAACGAGAGTCCAACTATTATTAAAATATTGGGCCTGAAACCCAACACTAGAAAGGCTTTGAGTCCAAATATCATCAAGCACTAAAAGATCAAATCAAAATATTGACATATATAATATATGAGCACATAGTCACATACTTCAAAAAGATCGGTCAAAAGAATAATAATTTGGACAAGACATAAAGAGACATGGACAAACATTTAGTTAGAACACTTACTTTAATTCAATGTTCCCTTTAAGCAAGAATTCTAGTTGTGACTTGTGAGCAGAACCATATCAAAGTATTCTCCCCTGTTAGTTCAAATCAAACTTTAAATACAAACATATACATATTCAAAACCATTAGGTTTCAACATATATGGTGCTTGAGAGATTATTTTAAAACCATATTACATGAATCATGGAATCAGCCTTTTTGAAACTTACTGTATGAATCAAATTGGCATAAAACTCAAATGGTTAAAAAAATAGAAAGTCTAGGATAAGAAAATCTCTAAATATTGTTATTAAAATGCAAAAAAATTGGTTCATGATACTATCAGCGAAAGAAGTAACTAGATTTCTTGATACAATATCAAATTGTTAAAAATTTGATAATTAAACTATACAAGGAAAAGATTTTTCTAGGCATGGTTCGCATTCCTAATAAATGGGATACTGAATGGGTTATTTTAAGTCTACCAAAGATTTTAAATAAGACCCACTACCCCCTTACATGATTTGTTTATAAATTAAACTCTTTTTAAGGAAATTAAAGAAATATTTTAGAACAAATTTAAACTATCTCAAAGATTCGTCAATCTTTTCCACTCAGCCTATGCTGATGAATGCTCATATTTCTAAACACGAAAAATTCGTCCATGAACAATTTCTCATACTTTATGAAATAAAATGAAAATTAAACAAGTACACATATAAATCTGCTCAGGAGTGAATAATTTCTACTGTTGGAAACTAACAAAAGCAAGAATGCAAATACCTATTTAGAACACAATATAGATGCCAAAAGGACAATTTCCTTCGATAATCTCGAATGTAGTATCCTTATGGAATAAATAACCTAACTCAAAAATAATTTATTTCTAGCCCATAATGGAACAAAAAACTGCAAAATTTTGTAATTGGAAAATATGAAATCGGCCATCAAGTGAAAAGATGATTATCATAAAACATTTTCCTAGTACGGTACCAAACCACATTTGGACATTAAGTACCCCAACATTGCAATTTTCTGGGAAATAGAGCCCTACTGTGCTAATTTCTTATTGGGTGAGAAACAAGGGAAAATAGACATTCAATTTTTTGTAGAAAATTCAAACAAGCACCGATGCCTTCTCATTGAAAATATGGTGGAAAATGCAACAAGGAAAGGAACCATGAACAAAAAGCCTATGGTTCTTACAGATACAAAATAAAATTTAGAAAATTGGAAACAAGTAATAAAGATAAAGGAGCACGATGTGAATACCAATAGGATGATTGACCAAGGAAATACCCCATTGCCTTATGGGTTGGCCCCTCTATACAAGGCCCTAGCTGCGAGTAGGCTCCCTGGCCGCTGAAATGCATTTCAACCTGCATCTCATTCTGGTGGAGGTGGTTGTTTCTCTGCCAGATTGTGATACCCTATGTTCCCTTTAAGCACAACTCCAGTTGTGATTAGAATCATATAAAAATTATTTTCCTCTATTAGATCAAATCAACCTTAAATACAAACATATTAGAAATCATTCGGATTTCATATATGTTGTTCTTGATAGATGGTTTTCAGATCATATTACACGAATAATGGAATCAACCTATAGAAACTTATGGTATGAATTGAATTGGCATAAAACTTGAAAGATTTTAATAAAAAGGGAAGATCTGGAGTAAGAAAATCTTGAAAGACTGTTTTTAAAATGAATAAAAATTGGTCTAGGATACTGTTGATGAAAGAAACAACTAAATAGTTTGATTTGCAAATCTGATTGTAGAAATCTGATAATTAACTGTACATGGAAAAATCTTTAGCCTGTGCGTGTTTCCCAATAGTAATAAAAAAGATATCAAATGGGTTATTTTAAAGCTACCCGAGGTCTTAAATAAGGGAACCCACTATCCCCTTATCCGTTTAGTTTATGAACTGAACATTTTTCAAAGAAATTAAAGAAATTTTTTAATGGACATCTAAAATTTTTAAACTACTTCAAGGATTCGTGACCCGCCCCCTCCCGGCATCGTTAAACTCTAGAGGAGGACATTTAATGATCAAAGTAAAGATTTATAATTCTGCTCCCATTCCTACTGCTATGCTACCAAAAGAGGTGGATAGTGGCAAGTACCGAGTCTTCCAAAGATATGCTAGGAATCGAAGAGTCAACTACACACAGCCGCGTCAATCCGATCACGTGGCAGGAATAATCAGTGTAGGTAAAACAAGCATTGGGGGTAGGAGTTTTACTAACAACTACTAGCATGTAAGATCGCGAGAATAAACTATATAAACTAACACTTGGGGATTATTTGCGTAACTGTTGTTTCGATCCTAAATTTCATCACATACAAGAGCTACAAACCTATTCTAGTGTTTGTTATACATAGTGCGGTCGATGGTCAACACTTCTCCAGACCTGTCACATAGGGTGCACATGTAATCTTACATCGCCACCGCCTCCGTAATTAGGGGATTTAACAATGGCCTTGACTGTTGTGCAGATCTGAATCTTCCCATGCTATTATATCCTGGGCACTACACCACAAATGCTTCTTCTTAGGCATAAAAAGGCAAAGGGGGTGAAGCAACTTATCGATGACTCTAGGGACACAAAGCTAACCCTAGTTTGCTACTTTAACTATCTCTATCCGTAACCCTTCGGACCAACTCACCGGCTTACTAGTGTATGGTTGATCATAATTTTGACTCGGTAACCCACGTGCACACACCCACACGGTTCTGGACTATCCTTACCGCAAAAACATTTAGGTTTCCTTCCCCAGGGGATATCAATAATTGCACCAACATGAAAGTAGACTACGGCATGTGCCAATCTTAGTGTGACAATCATGCAATTAACAAGAATATGAAGAACAAGCCAACATAATAATCACAAATACATAGATATAGGTAGATCTAAGAAATCTCACAAAACAAACATTAATTCACGAATACAAACACAATCCCCAAGTTAATTAACTACTCCCTAAGCATTGAACCCAAGTATTTCATTGGATTCAACACTTTTGAGCAAAAGAAAAATAAAGAGAAGAAAGGAAAAGAACCTAGAAAGAAGGAAAATAATTTTCTCTCTCTAGCCTACTCTTGTAGTCTAAAATGAGCATAAACTTAAAACCTAGTAGAAAAAGGTTCATATATATAGTAGTAGGTAATTGGGCCTTGAACTAGGCCTAAAAATGGTCTAGGAACCCTAGCCGCCGCAGTTTGCACGACCAGTGGAAAATACCATGGTCCGTGCTGGTGCGGGAAGTGAGGTATGGAATGGACATTGCAGCCTCGTGTTGGTGTGGGCTGCACGGAATGATACAGGTAGTATAGCTTCATTTCGATACGGGCCACACGGACCGGCACAGGTCGCCGGTTGGTGTCGGTATTGAACTTCTGATTTGTGCGCCCCGTGTTGTTTGGTGTGGCCCGTCGGCTGGGAGGAATTTTTCCTCAGTAAAATGGCATGGCCTGTGATATTTTTACACCTCTTGGGATGGTCTTCACTTTTGGAACTTGGAACGACATAGACCGTGTAAAACAGAATGGTCCGCGCCTATACTTAGCTATTTTGGAGTGATTTTAGGGCACAGGAGGCCTGACCTGCATGAAGGTGAAAGGCCCGTGTAAGGGCTATTGCACGACCTGTGTAGATTTGCACAGGCCATGCTAGACACTTTACACAGAATGTGCAAGGCTGAAGTTGGCTCGTGGAAGGTCTCGTGTCGGCTGGTTCAGCTGGTGGGCACCGTTTTCCATTATTTACCTTCTTGAACTTCAAATCCACTTTTTCCAGGCTCAATTCCATTTACTACCACACTTTTGAATCCCTGGCCTTCAATCTACTACCATTCTCGCGAATGACCTTCAATATCTTCTACCACCCCCACGTATGACCTTCTACAAAATGATGATGAAAAAGTACTCATGTGCGACCTGCCAATAAACCTTTCAGATATCGGAAAAGGTTATATTGGCACTTACATCAACTAGGTAGGGTTATATCTGCACTTTCAGTTATCAAAAGGTTATATTGACACTTATGCCAACTTGGTTGGGTTATAAAAGTATTTTCTCAAAATATAATGTGGATTGATTGAAAATGTAGCAAATTGGACTAAGTGTACTCATTGGAAAGTATTGATGGGTTAAAATTGAACACGCTTAGCACACACATCACACAGTCTTTGCACAATGAATTTAATTTTTTTTAAAGAGGTATTAAATCTCTCATCAACTTTACTTTTATAATTATCTCAAAATATTAAGAAGAAATTTAAATATGGCGAGAGTAAAAATATATCTATAGTATTTATAATTTCTTTTTCCGAAAGAGCAAGGTGTGACGCACGCACACGCTCATGAAATTTCCAAGACTAAAGTGTTTTCCGTCAACATAGGTTTTCAACGTTAATTTTAAGAACAAAAGAGACATTTCTCAATTTTCTTTTTCCCTTTTCCTTTTTCATCCTTTCCCCCTTTCCGTCGCCCGCCACCCATGCCCTTCTCCTTCCCCCTTCCCATAACGTCTAATTAATCAGTGCTTTTCATCTCAGTTCTTCACACTTTTAACCACAATCATCCCTCGCAAGGGTTACGTGTCCCGTTCCAAAAATTTCCCTACTTAAACCAGGTCATGTTAGCTATGAAACTAAGCAATTTATCCTCAGCCTTCTTCGCTAAACATCCCGATTGACTTTACTTTTCATTCAGTAGTCACCATGAGTGACATTCCTCCACCACCAATGCGGTTCATATTGCACGCAAAGGCTCATAGACAGACTTTCATAAATAATGTGGATTGATTGAAAAGATCGCAAAGTGGAAAGAGTTCTCTCCGGAAAGTATGATTGGTCAAACTTGCACAGGCTTGCACACACATCGCACGGTCATGCACAATGAAGTGGAACAATTTTAAACATATATTAAACCTCTCATCAACTTTTCTTTTTATAATTATCTTAAATTATTAAGAAGAAATTTAAGTATGACGAGAGTAAAAAGTATATCTATAATATCTTTTTTCCAAAAGAGCAAGGTTTGACACGCACGCACACGGTCATGAAATTTCCAAGATTATAGTGTTTCTGAAATAGATTTAATATGTTGTCAACATTGTGTGAATTTTAGGACTATGGTACGGATCTCTCAGATGAAATCCACATTTATTTATAGTTTTAAATGTGTAGATTCTTGTACGAAAGATTTCCCGACATCCAGTTAGTTTTGAATCTAGAAGTGTTATTTAAGTGGTGAGGTTAATCCTCAGCTTGTCAAGTTTCTTAAAAAGCTAGACACAATGTCTGCATATCATGTACTTATAAAACATTGTTTTCCCATTTTTGTCGTTTGAGTTTTACATTCTATCACTGATGTAGGTGAATCGATTGCCATATGGCCAACATTCGACTTTTGTGGTTCCACGAAATGCATTCAATGGTATTCTTGTACGAAAGATTTCCCGACATTCAATTAGTTTTGAATCTAGAATTGTTAGAAGTTGAGTTTGCTTCCTCGATGGATGAGAAGTTTTGACTTAGTTCTATTAAAAAAATTTGAAAGAGCAAGGTATGGCAGCACGCACATACATGTAAAATTACTAAAATAGGTTTAAGAGATTTGTACACCTCTAACCCTAATTTTAGGTTGAAAATGTCAATTTAACCTTGCAAAACGATAAATTACCAAAAGAATCCCAACTTTATGACGAATTGTGCAGTTATAATCTTTTGTCGCTATTCCGACATTAACTTATCAATTAAGCTGTTAACCGAGAAAATACCCTCTCAATAGTGGCGAAGTTAACCTCCACCATTGAAAAGTACTTTCAAAACATAAATTTTGTAAAAGTACCCAAGCAAAAATGGTATTGTAATAATTGGCATCAATCAAGGCTCCTTAACTACTCTTGATCACTTGAGATTTCCAAACTTTTTCATTGATTTCACGTGTAAAATATGGTTATTTTTCGAACGCTGATTACAATCTGATCGCCATTTTCGTGCATCAACGCCTCATCTTGGCTGAACTGTTTCCAAGATTTCAGAGTAAAGGGACAAAAGGGGGTAAAGAAAGACTACCTGAACTCCCCTAAACCTGCAAAAGTTTGCGCTTCGCGATGAACAGATCGCGCGCGATAGTTTCATTTGCAAGTAAAGATCATAGGAAGTACAAGATTTCAGAAATACATCGACATGTAATAATCAAGGAGGCAGTACAGCAATCTGGGACAATATGAGATCTGATATGCATTTCCCATGCCTATCGATTCTCCGGGAACAGTTAACTCCGCCATCTCAAATGTTGCGAACTAGGACATTCAGAGAATGTATTCCCCTTACCTCGTAGATCTCCACCTTAATGCGATCCTCAGCCTCGATGTTCCTCCTTGCAATCATGTCTGAATCAGGGAAAGACGAGTGATCTAAGAGCCCAGAAACGGCTTCCTTCACCCACTCGGGTGTGATAACCATCTTCAGCCTTCTGATATCCGACGAGAAGTGTGGGATGAGGGAAAAGTTCAAGTCGTTTCCTTTGTCTCCGGCCCGGCTATGTGCAACTTCGTAGAGAGGAATCTGCTGGCCGGAAGGAGCAGGAAAACGTGTAGCTTCTGCAGCTGAGATTTCCCGACATTCAGCTGGTTTTGAGTCTAACGTGCGACTGAGAGACATCTTCTTCACATCTTTAAGTCTGGAGGGGTGATCATTCGAGTTCGTTGTATTGTTTGCTGCAGCTGAGATACGCCAAGTAACGTACTCACGCCCAACCTGGATAAACAAAACAAAAAAAAACGGTAAATTCAGCATTCTAATGGAGTCTACTTGAGTATAATATAACTTAGAAAGAAGGCAAGAGACATACAAATCCCTTTTCAAGAATAATCTCTTTCTTGCATCCAGTGCTACAAATTGTGAAGGGAAAAAAGGAATATACAAACACATGAGAAGCCACGGAAGAAACAAAATACCGATGAAAATGATAAATGGTTTCACATCAATTATTCGGGTAGAAAATCAACAGCGTAAACAGACAAATCGTAATATATTCTTAGACCTGATACCACCACCACCGGCTGGTCCATTTGTATATAAGGCTGTGAATTCTTTCGTAAGCTGGATGGCGTGGTCCTCTTCTTCAAACAAGCCATCCATCTGCAATCTGATATCGTCGCTAGTTTTGGTCATTTTATTAGTCGTGTGGGTCACGTGTAGGCTGTCCAGGCCGATAATATACGATACTATGCGATCCTTTGTACCGGGGCATGTTTCTTCCATCCACAATCTTACCTGAGATGGAACAGAAGGGAAGTTAGGATG
>JAULKJ010000002.1:6370488-6382854 GCA_032355405.1 Rubia balearica
CATGCAAGCTATGCATGCTTCAGTGGTGGGAGGGCATTCTGGACAATCTGCTACAATTAAAAGGGTTCTTTCTCTTTTTCAGTGGCCATGAACTAAGGAAGAGATTGTATCTTTCATTAAGGAATGTGATGTATGCCAGAGAAGTAAATCAGAACATTGTTCATCCCCAGGTTTACTGCAACCGATTCCTATTCCAGTGTATCCTTAGTCACAAATAAGTATGGATTTTGTTGAAAAATTACCAGAATCTGATGGTAAAAATACAGTTCTAGTGGTGGTGGATAGATTTACAAAATATGGCCACTTTATTGCTCTATCCCATCCTTTTCAGCACCACAAATAGCTAAAGTTTTCTATAATGAAGTATGTAGATTACATGGGATTCCAGAGTCCATCATTTCAGATAGAGAAAAATTGTTTACTAGCCTATTTTGGAAGGAGCTGATGGCTTTAATGAAGATTAAACTGAATTCCAGTTTAGCTTACCATCCTCAAACTGATGGTCAGACAGAGAGGCTGAATCAAGTTTTGGAAAATTACCTTTTGTGGGGATAAACCAAATACTTGGAATGAATGGTTGGCTTCTGAATGGTGGTATAATACATCCTATCATTCTAGCATTAACATGACACCTTATGAGGCTCTTTATGGGGTGAAGCCTATGTCCCTTCCGGTTGGTACATTCCGGGACGTATTAATTCCAGCTGCTGCTGAAGTTATGCAACAAAGGGATCATGTGAATAAATTGTTAAAAACCACCTACAACAAGCTCAGACCAGGATGCTGTATTTTGCTGATATGAAGAGATCGGAAAGAGTATTTAAGGTGGAAGATTTGGTATTATTAAAACTGCAAAAGTATAGGCAGCAAACTGTAGCTAGTAGGGACTGCATGAAATTAGCCTCTGAGCTTTTTGGTCCATACAGAGTTTTGCATAAAATCGGTGAAGTTGCCTATAAATTGGAGCTGTCAAGATCCAGTAGAGTACATCCTATCTTTCATGTTTCCTTGCTCAAGAAATACATCGGAAATCAGCCGCAACAGAGTATTGATATTCCTGACCAAGAATATGATGAGTTGTTGGTGTTAGAACCAGTTAAGGTGGTATATAGAAGATGGAAACAAAGAGGAACTGAATAGGTGGTTCAATGGATTATTCAGTGGAGGAACTTTCCATCTGAGGAGAATTCTTGGGAGGATGCGCAGACAATTAAACTACAATTCCCAACTTTCCAAGCTTGAGGACAAGCTTGATATATGTGGGATGGTTTGTCATGAATTGGAAGGGCTGGGTAGTCTTTTCAAATAAATTGGGAAAGTTGTTTCAACGAAGAGAAGAAAGGAGAAAACGGTAGTTCAGTTCTTTAGTTAACTAATTGGGAGTTGTTTGTTAGCTGGGTAGTTAGGAATTGGTTAGGAGTAGTTCATCAAGTATAAAACACGAAGAAGATGTAGCTCTGGGATCAGTTCTTATTCTCTGTTCTTGATTGCTGTAGTTTGAATCTATAGTACATGGCTATTCTTTTCTCTCTTTTATTCTAGGTTTAATAGTAATTCTGCAGTTTCCATTTCAATCGTAACAAGTACTTACTCCAGAGTCCAGTGGACTGGATCTACATATTGCAATGGGTTGAGCGAAATCCGTATGTATTTCTATTTATTTATTAGAATATGGAAAATTACGACACTCTGGTGCAAGTGAAGCTCAACCTCCTTTTGCCTTTGCAATTGGACTATTGAAGGAATGCAAAGTCCAATTGTAAATAGTTGATTTATATTTAAATCAATGGGTATGTTAGATTTCAAAAAGAAATAAAAAAATCAATGGGTATGTTATAATATTGTGGTGTGTGATGCATTTTAAAAAAACACCATAATATATCATTCAATGATGTTGAGAAAAATGCCAACAACGATTAGAATGAGTAGAATTGACTTCTAATCTAACCAGCATCTAGCAATAACCAATAATTAATCTTTTGTAACGATATCCAAATTACATGTCAACCAGACTAACCGTCTGTACTACTATGGAGTAGCGATCCAATATTTCTGCAATATCACTCTTGGGGATATTAACTTACTTCACGCAAAAATCATGACCAGTTAACAGAGAGAATGAAACCAAAATTATATTGAATTTCTTAGACCATGTTCTCCATAACTTATCTTCATTTTAATTCAATTCTAAAAGTTCAATTCAGTCCAACGTAAATTGAATTTGGTGAAACTTAACAAAATTTAATCATTCATTACTATTTTTTATCTCACTTATTTTTAGCTCGGTTCAATTCAATTAATTTCAAATCGTATTAGATCATATCAGATTAGATAAACTTCAGAAAACATGACCTAAGAGTTATACTTACAAGCAAAACTAACTTATTTTGGAAGTAAAGAAACCAATTATGTTTTCCCCTCAATTAATTAGCAATGAAATATTAGATTATTAAAGGAATTGATTATTTTCCTTACCTTATTAAACACACATTGGAAGCGTTAATCTCAAGCACCATATAATATATTGTTTGCTTTTATGTGATTCGGTGTGGTGGTGCTGTCAATCGGGATATTGAAGTCATTTTGACTAATCTAAATCCAAATTGTCTAAAAATAACATACTACTAATATGTTATTGATTTTAATCCCCAACACCATATAATAAAAATTATTTGCTTTTATGTGGTTTGGTGTGGTGGTGCTGTCAACCGGGGATATTAAAGTCATTTTGACTAACCTAAACTCAAGTTGTCCAAAACTAATACACTACTATTATGTTATTGATTTTAATTGTTTACCATATATAATCAATCATAACTTATTAAAATATATATCTTCTAAAGATACATTTAAAACCATAAAAATCTCATTGTACTATATCTAGCTATATATATATATATCACTGAAGAAAATCTAAAGAGACACGTAATATGAAATAATAAAATGTTTGTATTTTTTTATACAATGATACATTACTTTTGATAGAAATATGTATACATAATATTTATTTATTTATATATATAATACTTATTTTAGACCGACGAACTGTTAAATGAGGACATTTTAAAATTAGTGAGACTAAGAAGGTCACTTAATATTTACTTTTATTTATTGCAATGAGATACTATAATTATGATAAACTTTTAAAAATGAATCTCAAAACATAAATAAATAATTTTTAAATAATTTGAATGAAATATTATAAAAGTAGTCAATATTTTTATTGTATTCAATATTTACTTGTTTCTAACTAAATTAATTATTTCACTTCATAAATCATACAGTTTTCCTTAGATGACTAAACTTTTAAGTTATAAATAAAATTCTTTATTTTCAATTTACAACAAATTAAATGTAAGACCCAAAATGTATGTAAAAATTAATTCTAATATTTTAATTAATAATATCGTGCAAGACGGTACTCCACTAGTCACAAGCAAAGAATTTATGTCTGTGTCCGGACTTCAGTAATCGTTAATACACAAAATAATATAAATCCTTCAAGAATCCAGGGTTTTTTTTTACCTTAGCTGTACAACGAGAGAGGGGTTAATACAATTAATTCATAGATGAATTGATACGAATAAAATTCAATGTTTAAAATTCATAATCGAAGAAGTTATGATACGAAACATTTAAAGAGAATACTAGACTATTTAAAAATCATGGAGAGAAAAATAATAAAATAATGTAAAAAATATCATGATGTATAGAGTGGTCTAAATAACATTCTTTTCCTTTGTATTAATTAACTTTATAAAAATATTAATATTATTTTGTAAAAATAATTTAATTAATACTTTAATTCATTAAATTATTCGCTACATTATTCATAATGTCTATTTTGAAGTATGAAATTGTGCATTACATCCATATATTGTTTATTTTACATAAATGTGTATTGTATGTATTTATTTTTCTACAAGACATAAAATAATGCTTAAAAGGTGACTTGATGGTATCCAAAGTGTTAATAACATGTTTATAATTAGAATGAATCATGTAGGAAGTAATCAAATTGTTCGAATAACTACATTTCCACCACTGACATAAAAATATGTATCATAACACGATTTAATCAAATTAATACAATAAAATATTACACAATACAGCAAGAGTCATCAGTGAAATGTATAAAAATGTGAGAGAGACCATAAATATTACACAATATTTAAAGAATCAGCAACAAAATGTATTTTAAAAATGTATACCATAAACACCGCGCATAACGCGGTGCTGATCCTGCTAGTAGTAATCTGTACATGGATCTCAATTTAGTATCAAACTAATAAAATGATTTGAACAATTGAATGCATGACAGCAGAAAATTACATCAACAAGAACATGTTCGTGTTGAGGAAATACATTTGCCATTTCTCACCAAGTTCATAGAGTCCAACAACTACAAATGTTTAGTGCAGCTTAGTCTACAGAAAAAGCAGCTCATTCTACAAAATTGATAAACAGGGCTTCAAAATGAATAGTCCTCCAGATCAGGTTTGGAGTCCTCAAGTTCCAAATCAGCGACACATTCCTCTGCAGTAAGAGGGGGAAGTTGCTTGGATTTTCGCCGAATATTATGCTCGTGCCACTCATTCTTGAAATGCTCTCTGTATTCTTTGGCATCACCCACAACAGCATTGCATGTAGCACACTTGCTCTGTTTTACTTCACTGCAACTCCCAATTTAACTCGAAATAGATTGCTTCTGCATTTTCTCACTCATTTGGGCAACCGAATCTACAGCTTCCTTCCGCAGCCTAGGTGGCTCCTCTTCATGCTCATCATAATCAACATTGGTGTCGTAGTCCAAATACACATTGACTGCAAGAATTTCTGACCTCCCTTGCATATTCCTTACATGAGCATCACAATCCCGAAATAGGCTGGGCTCCATTTCACAAGTCTGCATCATTGTTTAACATAACTTGGCTCAAAAAAAGACAATACTTTCATGTAATTCCTAAGCATTCAATTCAGAGGAACAACATTTAAAGCAAAATGAAACACTATGCAAGTGTTTTGTTTACTTTCATGTAGTATTTAAGCAATCAATTCAAAGTATCTTTTAAGGAAAGTACAACATTGTAACAGCAATTTAGTAGTTATTCCAGACATTGCACTTCAACATATCATTTTACTTCCTCTTAAACTAATGTGCCTGTAGACTAAACCTAGGATAACAAACTAATTAAGTACCACAAGATGTATCCCACAAAGGGAAAGGACTGTTTAGGTTAAGCACTGTCATTTCATGCATTAAGTTTTACCCTGGCTACTTTTATGGTAGGACTTCTTGCACAAAATCAGACTGCAATTCATTTTTTCAGGATAAAGATGCTCTTGTATGCTTCTAGCCATTCACACACAAATCAAAGTTAACTATAGCTCTCCTCCCAATTCCTAACTTCACAGTTCAGTTTAGCTAGATATTTCTTGTTGTGCAAAAAAAACCCGTAAGGAAGTGGCATAGAGTAACCAAGTATGACTCTAAGAACATGAAGCAGTAAAACAATTGACAAATCATTTGAAGTTCACAAATGACACAAAGCTTGGCGATTCATTTAACTGTTTTTGGAATAAACCATGAGGCATGAATGCTATTGGCTCACGTAACACCACTAAAAAGAAAAATGAATCAAAACAGCAATCAAAGAGGTTATATACCAACCAACTTTATTCAGGAATGCCCTTGCAGCTGTCACCAATTGACAATTTACAATCATGACTGCATACATGTTAAAACAAGACTTACATAGGAAAATTGGCTTCCAGATTGATGATCTCCTGCCACAATGTTAACATTCCAGCTATTGAGTTGCTCCAGAAGAGCAGCACGGTTATGCTCTGGAACAGTTAATCTTAACCTCATAGGTGACCTCTTTATGGGATAGTGCTTCTGAAGCTCACGAATGACTTCCAAAGCCTGATTATGAAGCAAGAAGCCATTTATATTGCAAGGGTGGAATAAAATTTATACACCAAATGAAAAGGTTTCAAGGAAATCTTAATGTCTGAAATTCAATAAAATGCCTGATATCATCCCTATGGGAAGTTCAGACTCTGTAAATTCCATATAATATAACTGAAAACAATACAACTAAGCCTTTATCTTACAACGTGGGATTGGCTACATGGATCATAAACTTGCCCTATGTGTTCTATCTAGACAATATATTCTCATTCAGATTTGAACATATCATGTACCTATTAATGCAGGCATACTGCAGCAAAAACTTTTAATTATCCCATTAACTTCAAACAGATAGGCCAGATGAATTACACCTTATTAGTTTCCAGCAGATAGTACAACTCAAGATTATTTTTTGATGATTATCAACTAGATATTATACTCCCTCCGTCCAAACAAAAATGACAATTTCTTTTCCGTCCATCCCAATAAACATTACATGATTTAAAATTATCCAAAAGTGGCAAAGAATATATTGTTGAATTCCCACAATGTCCTCTTTAACTTTAACAACTATTAATCTGGGCCCACTGCTATCGCAAAATATCCCAACTTTTCTATAATTATTCTTTGGCACATCAGCTTGCATAAAAGAGCTAGCCAAAAGCAATTTGGCCATTGTTGCTGGGAAGGGGTAGTATTAAAAGAAATGCACATATGCCTGGTGATTTTAAAATGTCTTACACGGATAAATTAAAGGATGTCTCTGGCATCCAAGCATGACAACACTTGAAATAGCTGCAGCATTTAACATATTGAAGGAAGATTCACAGAGGGATTCTCAAGCAACACTGATATGGCACCCTAAAATAATTCCTCAGCACAGGTTTTTCCTATGGATGCTATTCAAGAGGAAACTAGCAACAGTGGACAGAGTGCAGAGAGATCTTAAGGGAAACAGGTGCTGCTCAGTTGCATAATCTGAGAGATTGAGGAAGAGAATACAACATCTATGGCTGGCCAGAGGTTGTATTCAGAAGGTGAGTTTGATTTCATCTGCTCTTTATCACATATGGGAGGAAAGGAACTACATGCTTATTCAAAGTAGACAGCAGAACTCAGAAGCAACCGGAAAGAGAATACTGATGGAATACAGGTGGTTGGTGGGAATGGAAGACTAGTTTTAACATGTAAACTTTTTGTTTCTGTAGTTATGAAAGATCTTAATTCAGGAGGTCAGGTGGTTGACGGGAATGGAAGACTAGTTTTAACATGTAACCTTTTTGTTTCTGTAGTTATGACAGATCTTAATTCAATAGTTTTTAAGGTTGGTTGAAAATGAAAAGCCTTGTAAAATCTTGCAATACCAGTTGTTTTATATTTGTCCTTTTGGATGGATAAAAAACAATGGCTAATGGTATCAATTAAGGCTGATCAACCAAGTTTAGCAAATTGATGAATAAAAAGTCCTTTTTAACTCAGTTTTGATGTGGTGGGTTAAAGGCTTAAAGTGGTGGTGGCCTAAACTTATTTAACATGTTTTTTGGTTATCAATGAAAGATCACATTTCCATTAAAAAAACAGTTGAAATAGAAAATATTGAGGGCATAAAGGCAAGATTTTGGAGGAGACAAAATACGTAAAAACAGAAAAGGGACCAATAGTATAAAAGGGGAAGTCTCAAGAAATGTGGCTTATCCATAATCTTATGGATAGGTCCCCTAACATTTTATCTTAAAAACAAGTAATAATGTGTATTTAAATAGAAAATATATTTTCAAAAGTACATTTTAATTTTTTTTAAAATTTAGCTTGTAATTTAAGGAATGCAGTGTATAAGTAAAAAAAATACAGTGGACATGCCATAACTTAAGGATAGGCCACCAGTCAGGAGACCTCATTACAAAAATGAGTAAAGAGTTCTGGCACTGGGAAAGAAATTAAATGTTCACTAAAACAGGTCACATGAAAAACTTAATGACGAACACAAGAAATTTTTATTATTCCCAATGAAGTCAGGAACAAGAGTTTTCCTCTTCGCAAAGCTATAGCACATAACATAGCTGGTACATATCCTCAGCTTCCAAAAAGTTGAAAACATTAAAATAGATATAAATGTCTCTGTAAAAGAAGATTGGGGAGAAAGGGACTGCCCTACTAAGAGTAGAAGTGCAATGGACTTAATATCATTCACTTGAACAAGACTCGATAAAGTTACCTGTTTCTTTGAGCTGCTATTTGGATCAACCGCAAAATGAATTTCATGCATGAGGCGCTCAATCATGCTTATGGTATAAGGTCGCTGCGTTTCCGGGTTGATAGTCTTCTCCATAACTAAGGTAGCCACATCCTTAAACTGACTTGACAGCGCCGACTCCCTTTCCTTCCCAGCAACTTGCAGTTCGCCTTTCTCCAAAATCTGCGAAAGAAGCACGTAAAACAACTATGTACTTCACTGAAAGCTCAGCAACATTGTTCCCCGCTAAACTAAAAATTACGAATTTTCAGGTTCATGAGTTCTTCCAAAACAACCTGATCAACAATTCTCAGTGTTTCCAATTTCTACTACATATAATACTCATATTCAATTATGCAAAGACAGATTTTAAAAGCCCTAAATATATGGGCTAAATGTTCAATAAATAAAGCACACACAGTAAATAACAAAACAAAGGGACAATTAGGGCTGAGACCTCTAAGCAGAATTTGGGCTGATCATCAATCCCAAACGCAGCAATCAAATCTTTGGACTCAGCCAAACCCCCTTTGGAAACATTGGTATAAACCGTTTGCGATTGCAGCACTTCATCCAAATCCTTCTCTCTACAACAAACACAGGAACCATAAAAAAGAGTCGATCAATTTGCACAGGAACAATCATAAGGAATTAAAATTTTTAAAACAGAGGGGACTACTCACACGCCTGAACGCCAAGAAAGCACCTTGTTCTTGTAGCAAGCGATCTCAAAGCGGTTGCCGTGTTTCTTCAGGCGAACTACGGCTACGTTGGTTAGTCTCTTCTGCCCGACGGGCTGAACCAGGGTCCTCGACATCTCCCACTCTTTGAGCAGTGTGTGTGGCTTTTTTATTGGTTACTCCTTGCTTGCTGCGGTATTGTGAGTTCTAGGGTTTAGCCAACTTAATTCAGGGGGTATTTGTATTCTTGCATTGAAAAAAAAAGAAGAGGGAAAAAAAGAACCTACAAGTGACTGGCAATAATCAGATCACCAAAATCCCATAAAAAACATAATCAACTAAACCCAAGCATACTTCAACAGCTTATAGTGAAAGAAAGTAATAAATTCCATCAGAAGAATAGAAATAACATACTATAGCCATACAAGTCACACCCATGGACAAACAGCTACAAGATATATACTGGGAAGTGGGAAGCAATGGATAACAATTTAACTTCTGATTAAACAACTGAATTTAACCAATATCAAAATTAAAGGGAAAAAACAATACTCCAGCCATAAGTGTTACACAAGTCAATTAAGCACTCAGAAGTCAGAAGTCAGAAAAATTATCTCTACTGATCACTCAGAAGTCAGAAATCCCTTCGTAATTGTGCCAAAATGAGCTAAAACAGTCAATTAAGCAAAATCCACCCCTAGCAAGGACTCAGAAGTCAGAAATCGCTCTAACATTTCACAATAACAGTAAATTTAGTAAATCATTAGACATGCTTCTTCCGGCATAAAAACACACAGTATGACAGTAGAACTTAAAAACAATCATTCGGACAAAAAATCACCTGCAGCTGGCGGTCAATCTCCGTATCAGGATCCGTCAGGTTATGGCCGTGAGTATTAAATCTCAACGAGGAGAAAACCAGGAGGAAGAACACTTCAGCAGACTCCAGATCCAAAACCCTAACGGCCTTCGTGCAGCAGAGACGCCGTGATCCAGCACTCAATTATGATACGAGGATCTCACGCCCGCGGTGCCTCCCCTCTCTCGGAGCTCGGATGCTTCCTCCGGTACGACGATTACAACTTCTTCAACGAGCCCACCGATCCGAGGACGGACGCGTTTAACTGCACGAGTTCTTTGGGAGCGGTTGCGGCGGAGAGGTCTCACCCGGTGAAGCTCTAGAAGCGGCGAAGATTTGGGCGACGCTCGTGGCCGGGGACAAGGCGGCACTCGTGCTAGGTTGCTGAATTCGCCGGACGGCGAGGGGTTATATTGGGACGAGGACGAAGGGTTGCACGGTGAAAAGGCGCTAATCTAACCCTAACTCATGGATGAATTGCGTAGTTATATCCTTTTAGCCATTTCTGATATTGACCTGGAAAAGTAGACAACGACCATCCCACAAATGACCAAAATACCCTTCCCAAGTTTCTTCCTCATCCTTCCGCTTTTCTTTTCTTCGGCTGATGCTCCTCCGCCGACGTTCTTTATCCATCTCCACCGGTGCTCTCTCTTCCACTCCTTACCCCCCATCACTCTCGTCCGGTCCCACACGCCTCGACCTCAATTTAATGGAAGTTGAAGCAACGTGTTTGGCTTGTTAACGTGTTCGACCTGGGTGTAGATGGAGCCTAGGGAAATCAGGTGTTTGAGCTCGTTGAAGAATGGTAGAGAAGGTGTTTGATTTAATGCCTCTATGAAGTACGGCGGGAATAGGAATACAACAGAACTGTAAGTGTAGCGGTAGCGGTGGCGGTGTTACAACGTTATCTGCCCATCTCTGCCGACGTTCTCCCTTCCACTCCTTATCCGCTATCACTCTCGTCTGGTCCCACACACCTCGACTTTAACATCCTCCGCCTCGACTCAACACGTTCGACTCCTTACCCGCCGCCGGCGTTTCCTTCAGAGGCTGGATCCTTATCCCCCAACTCCTTACCTGCCGGCAGAGGAATAAGTTGTACTAGGTTCTGGGGCTGGAGGTGGCGCTGCCAATGGGGAAGGAGGGCGGCGATTTTGTGACTCCGGTGGAGGTGGAGAAGTGGGTGAGGGAGTTGAAGGGTGAAGGAGGAGGAAGGGTGATGACTGAGAATTCGGTTGGCTATGGCTATGGCAATGGCGGACGAAGAATCTAGCGGATGCCATTTTTTTGGGTTTTATTTATCCATCAAACTTTGTAAACTTTGACTTTAAATAAAAATTAATATATAATAAATAATAAATATATCATATGAAATGTTGCTAGATTTATCTTAACATTTATTTTTTTAAATATCAATTTGTTATACGCCATTATTATAAGTAACAAGAGATATTTACGGTCAAACATGCTCATTGAAAATCGTGAAAACGTAAATAAGCAATTTAAAACGGGACGAAGGGAGTACATCAATAAGTTGCTGTAAGTTTGACACTTTCTTTTTTTGCATAATTACATTGTCACTCTCGGACTAAAGTTACGATAATTTTAACTCTTTAATCTAAAAGAGATATATCATTTAATTCCTACTATATGAATTGCTACTGCTCGGCTGGAATACGTGTTTAAGTTATCTTTTCAATAAATGTCAAATTGATCTCTTGACAAATTTAGCGGATGAAGAGGGCAGTCCTTTCAATTTTATAATGTTCTCATTCCTTTCAATTTTCTAATGTTGTTATTCAATCATACTTTATAATTTTTGATGAATTTTTTATAACTTTATCCATTCATTTAATTTTTTCCTTCGAATTTTAACTTAATTTATCACACTCATTTTATCCAATAAATATAAATGTCATTTGACAGTGTCATTTTATGCATATGAAAGATGACATTTAATTCCAATAATATGAAATTATGAGTTTATATTCTACTGTAACTGCAAGGGAAACGTTTGAATTTGATTAGAAATCGTACATATTTTGAGTAAAACATATAAATATATGTTTATATATTGCAGGCGTGTAAATTTACCCAAATAGTTTATAATCCTTTGACTATGATTAATTGCTTTAACTCGCAAATTTGTCATCTTTTTGCGGTAAAATTGTATTTGAGTGTCTAATATTCTCATGACTTATGGAAAGACCTCACTCTGCATTATAAATTTTAATATTGCAATCAAAATATTTTACCTTTCTAAAATTCTAATTCAACCATGTCTTTCAATATGCTTTTGGAAAGACAGTTTTTCCCATGCCTAATCTTTAACTCTAAAATAAATAAGTAATTTTAAGTAGAAGAAAAAATAAACATGCAATCACGTGTTTTATTATAGAGTTCGTCTCTTGAAACACTGCATTTTTTGTAAATTATGGAAGAACTAAGGTTTAAACTGTAAATTAGATGAAATTAAGATGGAATTTTTGGGCTGCTGGTCATAACTACTATATGTTGCATAATGAAATTTTAATATTGCAACTAAAACAATTTACATTTCTATAATATGCATGAGTGCGTCTTTTGAAAGACGGTCTTTTCATAAGTCATGGAAAGACCAAGGTTTAAAGTGTAAATTAGAACAAATTAAGATAAAATTTTCGGGTTGCATGAATCG
>JAULKJ010000002.1:6387828-6398153 GCA_032355405.1 Rubia balearica
CTAGTTAATAATAATTTTAATCTCTTTGCTTGCATGTTCAGTAGTTTGTTAGATACAAATTACCCCCCTCAAGTTACCTGTCTAAAGCATTAGTTATTCCCAACACACAATTGGAGTGACGCCCGATTGTGGATTGTGTAAAGCAAACTTTTGAATTATAGTATCTCTGTGGATGACCCCGGACTTGCCACTAGCTACTTTATTGTAGTTAGTAGTAAGTACGAAAGCAACAATTACAAAAAAAATCTTTGAAACATACCCACAGATAATTTTGTAAAAAGAACGACCCTGCGGGTGCAGGTCATTATTGATCTTGTTGGGGTCGTAGTCTAATTTGGAAGGTCATATTTCATTGTTTGTGGTAAAATAGGTCAAATAAACTCCTAAAGGTTAATCAATGTGATTTCAATGCTATACATTGTACATGATGGGCCGTAGAGTGAGTTTTTACGGTGAAGGTCCCGGTGATTCATGCTACTACCGTGTTTAATTTACTTTACCTTGGGAGCAAGTTTATTAACCACAGGAGTGAGGACTAGATGTGGTTAGTGATAGCTCACCTCTAGGTATATTGGGAGGAGGTGAGAGTTTGACGAGAGGGCGAACTGGGATATTAGTCATCATGGGAGTGCTCGGTGAATAAACCTCTGCACATCATGTGATGAAGCATAGGGTAGTAAAATTGTGATTATATGAATAAGAATTGAGGATCGAATCTAAATGTTACACATGTGATGCAAATTCCCCCAAAGCTCATTTTTATCATATTATCATCGTTGTTTTTCATGCTATTTAGTTAGTAGATTAATTACTCAAACAAACCCCCCCTTCGGTTACCAACAAACACACACACACAATGAAATAGGTAAATAGTATTGCGCCGCCCAAATGGGACCTGCAGAGGGGAGCCTAAGCTAGTAGGCCGCCTGCTACAAAATGTTGACAACCTCTAAAAGTGAGGCCCAAAATGAAACAAACCAAGTGATGCAAACCAAAATGAAACAAACAAAACAAAATGAGAGACCACTACGGCCCAAGGGTCATTCCTCCTAGACCGTAAGCTACCATGTTGCTTCTACTTCAAAGGTGGATCTCTCCATATATAGGTGCTCATCAACGTCCATCATCATGTATAAAAGATCTTCAAGTAATAGGCAATGTCTATCACCCATATATGTCAGTGTGTGGTCGACGCTAAGCAAGCGTATGACTTAGTGTGCTAAAAATCAATAAAGCATTGGATAAGATATGTTGAAACTTGATAGACCTTCGGAAAGAAAGATTGCCTTATATACATGTCAATTCCCCAAGCCGGTTGGTAAGGGAATTGAAGCTGTAAGGTACACGCATATGCTCCAATAAATACCAATCCAACACAAAAATAAAGTCCAAAAATCACTCTATTATAAACCCGGGTGCACAAAAAAACCTAGACCCAGCTAGAATTTATGAGCAACTTTGGCATAGGTGTGCTCAAAATCAGCCTAATAGAGCAAGCTTTTCAACCCAATTTTTGGATGCAATATTCCCTCCAAACCCATGAAATACGTCCAGGATTCATCCAAGTAGCAAAGGAGTATCCCGGCCCAAGAAAAAATAAACTAGCCCAAGTAAGATAAACCTGGCAAAACACGGCCAAAGAGCACCATGATGATGCCAAATTGATTAAAACTGAGCAAACAAGGTGAAGACCAAAACTCTCTGCGCCCCGTTTCCTCCGTCGTCGATCAAGAGACCCATTTCCAATAGACCCTAGCCCACCGGAGAATAGTTCTTAGACCCGCCAACATGCCTCTTAAAATTGCCGGAAAAACATGCAGGATGCCTTGGTTACTTCAAATCCTTTTGTGGGCAGTGTGAAACCCGTAAAAAACCAAGAGTCTATTTCTTTGAGAAAATCAACTAAATATGGAATATTCTCCAAAATCGTGGCAAGTTGCACCACGTTGAAGCCCAAATTCGGCCGGGAGAAGTCATCGCAAATCGTTTTACGACACTTTACCAAAATTTCATAATTAGACGACACAATTATGAATTTGTTGTTAGTTTGCAACACAATTGTTTCATTTCTTTGATGTGATGTATGTTTTACACATGTGGCACTTTCTAAAATGTCCCAAGATTACGACACTTTACTAAAATGTCTCAATTAGATGACACAATTATGAATTTGTTGCTAATTTATGGCAGAATTGTATCATTTGTTTGATTTGTTGCATGTTTTATGACATAGCAGAATTGTATCATTTGTTTGATTTGTTGCATGTTTTATGACATACATGCAGTCACTTTCTAAAATATCCAAAGATTACAATAATTTATTTACGACACTTTACTAAAATGTCCTAATTAGACAACACATTTTTGAATTTGCTGATAATTTATGGCAGAATTGTATCATTTCTTTGAGGTGTTGTATTTTTGGTGACATGTATATGGCATTTTTCATGTGTCATCTCTTTTGTGACCGACATACGACACTATCTATAATGTTCCAAGATTACGATAAACTATTTACGACACTTTAATGAAATCTCTTAATGAAACGATTCAAAAGTTCACTGCAAATAGTGACATAATTGAAATATTTTCTATTTTGTTAAAAACTCGGTGTCTCCAGCCCGTGCGACGCGCAGGAATTCAACTTTGGGCTAAAAACCCAAATGACTTAAGAAGGAAGTCGTGCTTTCCTCATCTTCTTCCTTGTTTCTTTCCTTTTTTGTTCAAGCAGTGAATTTCTTCTCTCTCATTTCACATCACTACATCCTAAAAGCTATGTCTGACGCTGTAAGATCTTGTGTTAAGGGAGTATATGGACATGAACCTACTAATTACAACACAAAACCTAGAAAACAAACTTCAACCAATATTACTCATGCTCATTTAGAAAGACACAAAGGAGTAAGAACCAAGCTCATTATTTCAAGTGTTTATAGATCTAAAGAGTATATATGTTCTTGTTGAAAGTTGAACAAAAATATATCGCTAATTAAGAAGTGTGTCTGGAACAACTAGAGAAGAGGCGATCTCCATGATGATAAAGAGGAGATGAAGATGAATATTTGGTCATAAAGAGATGGATGAAATCAGGCACTCTCTATACAGTTTACTTTGCATTTGTACTGATTTACTTTTTTAATAAAAGTAACACCGCAATGAGTAATTAACAGCCAAAATATATTCTATTCCAATAGCAAGACAAGAATAAGTCAAACACAAGGATTTTTTCATCTACTCTCAATATTTGTTGTGGATCAGATGGCTGCAGGCATATTATTTGAAGGGTAAAAGTTTTGAGAAATATTAGCCACGAGAAGCCCAAAGTTGGATATGGAAGTTCCTAAACAAGACAAAATTCAAGATGGAGGGGGAGAATGAGCAGCTGTGTGATGAGAAAGGAAGGTTTAGTATCACAAAGCCTATAATATCCTGAAGGGTGAGAGAGAGAATGATGCAATGAATAAACTGATGCCTAAACACAACTTTTTCTTGTTGATGTTGTTGAAGGGGAGATTAGCAACAGTGGAGAGGTTGCAGAGATTTAAAATTCTGAAGGAAGAACATTTATGCAGCTTGTGTGAGGAAGAAAAAGAAACAACTCAACACTTGTTTACTCAGTGCAAATACTCAGTAAAGGTGATCAGGGGTTCAAGCTTACTATTTTCAGGTGATATGAGAGTTTTAAGGAAGATTCTTGGATTACTACAGGCAAGAGGAAGGACAAACATAGTTGGCAGATATGTTACAGTGTTATATCATTTATGGGAGGAAAGAAATTGAAGGATTTTTCAAGGGAGGAAGCTGGATCAGGAAAGTCTGATAAGGAAAGGTAGAGCTGAAACTGAACTGGAAAATCATTCCTAGAAATGCTAAGAGAAGTTCGGGCTGATGTAATGGGCTTATAAAACTTGTTAATCATTGCTTAGGGCTGCCATTAAGTTAGAGGCCTAGAAACGGCACAAAAATGAGTACAAGCAGCCTGATATATTGGCAACAAAAATTTCCTTTATGCATTATAGGAGCTGAACAATTTTTTTGTAATATCCTAGAGTGAGGGATGAAACTTTGTAAATGTTTTTTGATTGATTTGAATGAAAATTTAATAGTTATCAAAAAATATAATTCCAAAATCCAGAACCAACATAAGATTGAGACAAATACAGAGAAATTCCAACAAAAATAATCTGCTTCATCACCGAATCTAGTTTTTCTCAAAATTCGGAATATTACTTACGCTAAAATTTGATAAATCTCCAACAAAATTTCTCTCCTCGTTCCACCCAAAGGTCTGAACAGATCCGAAATAGCCGAAAAAGAATAATCACAAATGTATAGTGAGAATTCCATGGGAAGAGATATGCATCTTCCCTCAAACCAGATCTAAAATCTTTTCAAAAATCCACCAAAAAATGCATGGTGAGGAATCCAAAAATCCTCACCGGAAGAGCGCATATTAGAGGGTAAAAAACGCAGGTGTTGATGGAGAAAAGATGTCCAAGATTATCTTGGAGAGGACACACATCTTTTTCTCCAGAGAGGTTTTTTCTGCCTCTAAACAGACATACGCACACACACTTGGTGATTCCCTACCAGGGTGAGAGTAGAGAATCACCATTCACCAGATTGAGAGAACCCCAAACCGTAAAAAAAGAAACGGGAATGATTAATAATACCAACCAACCAAGCATTAACTAACAGATTCATTATGCTTTATTCCCATTCCCCATTCTGATTCCCCAAACCAAATAACCCCTAAATCTCTTGGTCTACGTGGACTACACACACGCTTACCACTAGCTACTATTCTTATTAGGAGTAAACTAGGAAGCAACATAGAAATCTTATCCGGCTCGCACTCCGGGTTTTCCAACGACGCCCGGTTGCCCGTCACATGCTAAAAGTCATTAACACCAAAACTGACAACTTTAACAAATGCATAAACATCAACATGAAAAATCTTTTTTGAAAGATTACATACAAGCAACCAAATTACATATAAACCTCCTAATCTAGGACCTAACAAGAATACACCACCATTGATCTCACCACCATAGCCCACATGCAAGTTGGGAAACCACAGCGGGGACCACTAACACGATCCCATGATGCTGGACAATCCCCATTAAAATATTGCTCTAATATTCATAATTCTTGATGGGGATATGTTTTGAACACTGGACCTCTCAACTATAGAGAGTGTGGATTACCACTAAACTAGACTCAATTCACATAAACATGAAAGACCTAAACATCATCCATCCCCACGATTCCTGAAAACAACTGCCAAAAACATGAAACGAGACTCTATTTCATCATAAAAAAATAGAGCAACACCATCGACAACACAAATCAACCAGCAATCTATAAACAAACATGAATCCACAACATGTAACAAAAGAAATAAAAAAAGGAAAAAACCCTAATTCAAATGACAAAAACTTTGCACATTAAATTTTAAAAAAACACACAAACAGAGCGGAAAAAACCTTGTGATGAGCTTCACCGTTTCCCAGACTTCTCATTGTTCTTCTTGGTGGAAATTTTTGTCAGCGAAAGGAAATAGACTCTTCAGCAACATTGTCACAGGCGGATTTCGAAGATGCCTTCTCGAAACACAAAATGCAAACAAATATTAGGGTAAAATACAACAAATTCCTAAAGAAAAATCTAAAACCTTACATTACTTTCGAAATATCGAAGAAAAACGGAGAAAAGTGAAGAAGTTCTGCACATCCATGAGATTATAAGGAGGTTAAGAACGGTTTCCAACAATTGAGAGATTTGGCGGTTTCCAAAAATTGAGAGCTTTGGCGGTTTCCAACAATTGAGAGTTTTGGAAATGAAAATGAAAATTCTGAAAAAATGATTTTATAGTTTCATTAAAAATTCAGTTAATTAAAAACAAAGTCCCCCATGGTTTGAAAAAAAACACGCTGATTATTATTTTTGATAATTACAAATTGACATGTTTAACTGTTAATTTGTTTAAAACTGTGAAAATTTTCACCTTCTAAAAGAAAAAAAATGCCAACCAGAAAAATAAAATGAAACCAAAATTTTAGGTCAAGTTCCGTTTATTTACCGACTTGAAGTGTCCCGCTATTTCTACTATTGGGTTTTTCCGAATTCGTGGACATCTTCTTCACGTGAATCTGCTTCGAATTCAATCATGGAGTCCTGCTCCCATTACTCCAAACAACCGCAAGATGAAAACCATGAGGAAAAACCCACCACCAGCGACTGTGATAGCAGCAAGAATGGCGGCAAAACCATACTCACCCATGCTTTCTTTGATATCTACGGTCCCGAGGTACGATTATCAACTTTGGGTTGTTATTAGTATTTTCATCTTCTTAATTATGTGGGTTTTTATAATTCTTGTTTAATGGTTCTCAACTTTGATGAATGAATGATGAATCCCTACTCTTTTTACACATCATCATCATATAAATGTATAGTTTTTTTTTAGTTGACAGAATTATATAAGCTTGCATCTCTTGTTAGCATTTGATATGCAAACAGGATAGCATTTTCATTGTATTATTACTTGTGTCGTAGAACCGTGTCTTTTGTTCTTATGTTGGTATTATATTAAGTTAAAGAGTTTCTATTACAGGCGAAAGCGGGTGTCATCTTTAAGCAAGCAGAGGCTAATTCAACATTAAATTTGCAAGTAGGTTGAATCACCTTGTGTCCTACGTTGGAACATTTTGAAATTCCTATGATTTTCCTATATTCAAATGGCATTGCAGGATGTACAAGGGCTTGTCACCTGGATTCTTAGTGATGGAATCATGCCGTCCTGGGTTTTTATCAAAGTAAAGATTAGTGCTTATTATCATTTTTCTTCTATTTTAAACAATGTTATGGCACCATTCAAAAAAATAATGTTATGGTAGAAATATGAAGTCAATTGAAGGGGACCAAAGAGGGGTGTAGAGATATAATTTGACACCATGTTTCTGACATGTAAACCTTTTTAGTTTTTTTTCGGCATGTAAGATTACGTAGGAGATTCTGCTAGGCGGGGAAGTATGCACTTTTAATCTTTTTGAGCTTGGGCGCCTTCACCTTTTCCCCCCTACAATGGCACCTTTCTAAAAGATTTAATTTGCATAACACTAATGCTGTCAAACATTTACGTGCTGGTTTGCTGCATGAATCTTATGATTATGCTAAATGCTCTTTTCTAATACAGAACAAGCCCTTGATACCTAAGGTGGTTCTCCTATATATGCCTGGCCTTGATGCAGCTATGTACTTATCACACTCTAAATTGCTCAGGAGTATGAAAGAATGCTGTGGCATTCCTCGAGCAGTTTTAGCTCCCAGGTTGGTGATGCCTATTGAGATATATATTAATGTTTGTTAACTTGGTTATTCTAGGAGACTTGTTTGTTAATTCCTTTTGTTCTAGTTTTTTTTTGGACACAATGAAGACAATTGATGCACTGCTTACCTGCCGAATAAAAAGAAAGAGGGAATCAAGTCAGCCTATTGTGAAAAGTGTTGGTGAAACAGCCAAAGAAGGTCCTTATAACCATGTTTTGAACTTTTGTGTTTTAGCCATATTACTGCATTGCATTCTGTGATTTGTCTTGCTATATGTTAAGATAACCAGATGAGCTTTCATTGTCTAGAACATTAATTGCTATTGTAACATAGGTGTAGTTCAAACTTCAAATTGGGTGAACAGGGAACACATGTATTGCAACAATGCAAATTGAACTTGTAATGGCTGCATTATAGCTCCCTCTTGATTCTATACACCTTTTTAATACTAACACAAAGTTTAAGTGCACACTTTGATGGATTATGAAATTGGTTCTAGCCCAGGTTTACTGTTAATACGATATCTCATGTTTGTTTACATTAAAAATCTTATATAGCGTTCTAAAGCACCTAAGCTGGTAGTGTAAAATTAATAACCTTTGTTCTTTCTTTTACTCCCTCTATGGTGTAAGTTTGTAATGTAGATGAAGGACAACTTTTGTTTTTCCCATCCCCACAACGGTATAAAGGCCCAGTTGTATGGATTCGACTAAGTAGGTATAGCAGTTGACTAAGTTGGCCTACACTTATTTAGTATGACAGTTAAACCTTTATTTACACAGGAGATGGTGCATCTGGTTCAGGGAATCCACCACCTCTGCATGATCTAAAAACTCTCAAATTTCCTCTAACTCACTACACACTTGGTGCAAAGGAATTAGAAGATAATGGATACTGCAGCCAATCAGGTGATAACTCACTGTGATATTTTCGTTCTCTTATCTTCCCTGTCATTTAAGATATGCCTATCTTGGGCACTTGTATCTTGTTATGTTATCGTTTTCTGCTGCAGATTTTCTTACGACGCTTCCAGCTCCTTCCGGTGTTCCCCCATCTGAAATTTTGGCACTGGACTGCGAGATGGTAAGACAATGAATGTATATCTTAGTCAACTATTAAGAATGTTATTCCTTTCAGTAAAAGGTTTCAGTTTCTTGCTTCTTATTGTTTTTTCATTTTGTGCTAGCATGAGCTTATATAATCTATGTAGAACTGCATTTATTGTATTCATTCATTATCAGTTTTTCGCTTGTAATAAAAGTTTGGTACCACTCTATGTAAAGACTAAGTTGGCTATATTCCATGTATAAATATTAGTTGTAAACAAATTATTAGATGATAGCTCATATCTTTATGTGATGAATCGGGCATCTGAAGTCCTTAAGTCACTCATAAGGTTTCACAAATGCTTTTTACTATTTATTGTTGGAATGTCCTGTTCCAATGTAGATCCTTCTCAAATTGAAGAGCTTTAGCTACAAATGATATTTTTGACCCCTTTTCTTGACACTGTGATGTTTAGCTACTTATGTTTTCCTTTTATGTAACATAACAAAAGATTTGAGTCATGATTAATTAGTAAAATTCACATTTCCACCCTCTTACAGAAACACAAGGGTGGTTTTTAATCTGTCTAGTTAATTCATATGATGCAGCCAGCACCAATGTAGCGTAGGTTTAGAGCGGATCTTAGGTTTAGAACATGGCTTTAGGGTAGGGAGACTATAGGCTTATGGCTGTAGAGTTAAAGATAACGCTGCAGAGACTTAAGAAAACAAATATAAACTTAGAAATCACTCCTCAACCCTTGGCGTCACACCTCGGAATATTTTAGGCATCGCACCTAAAAGTTAAAGCTGTCAACCAACTTATAATCACGACGTAAATCAAAAGAAAATTTATTAATCTCACTCTGTCTATTCCTCCTAAGAGATATAGTATTAAACTATTAATAGCTAAAAAAGTAAATCCTAGTAGGAAAAGGAATTTCCCTCTAGTTTTCCTTAACTAACAATGTCCAAATTAGACTCTAAAATCTAAAAGAAAGTGAGATCAAACCATTTTAAAAAATAATAACTAACACATTTTGAGAATAAGAAACTAACAAATAAAAACCTTCTAAACCATGAAATACTAATCCCGGTTACTGTTGACGTGAAAAGTATTCTGGAAAATAAACTACTGAAAGTGCATTCTCATTCCTCATCATCATATTGCTTGTAACATAACATTTTTATATTTGCAGTGTATCACAAATGAGGGGTTTGAACTTACTAGAGTAACCTTGGTTGATGTCCAAGGACAGGTGCGTTTTTCCAGCTATTGTGATTTTCTAGTTTGATGACAGTGGTTCTGTCCTTAACCTTAGCCTTAGTATGATTATTTTCACCTCTAAATTTTTGTATTTCTTTAGATTTTTTCCCCATTTGTGCATGCTTGGTATGCTTGTTTGTGTTTCTTCTGCACAATATTGTAGAACTTGGACCAGGCAGAGAGTGAGCCGAGATTAGGGCTCATCAGTTGAGGTTAGACCTAGCATTGCCATAACATCATAAAATAGATTTAAATAATGAATATTCTCCCTCTGCCCCAGTTTAATTTTCACACTGGCCAGTTTAAGTTTGACTGGTCAAAATTGGTTAATTTTGACCATAAAATTTCACTGACATGTAAGAAGGAATATTATCTTGTGCAATCTTGTCAGCGTGTCATAAGTTGGTCAAACGTGTTATTTGAAGATCATCAAAACTGATGTGTGCCAGAAAGTACCAACAATCCAAGAAGTAATTGAGCAGTAATTTAACTTGCTTAGTTACACTGGGAAAAATGAATTTTCATATTTATCCAGTAAATTATGTCAGAAATTATGCCTTTTGATGAGGCAAGCCACCTTCTGTTTATCTAGTAAGTAAATTAAAGAATTGCAAATGAAAGATGTAGGTTAATAGAATAGTAGTTGGGAAGTATGTAATACGTAAGACTAGATTATTTAC
>JAULKJ010000002.1:6430683-6441506 GCA_032355405.1 Rubia balearica
CTATGAGTGTTGTTCGCATTACCAAATGGATTTATACCATCTGTAGACAAGCTTAACCTCAAATTTCAGGATTCATAGCCAAACTCGGGGTACAAGGAATTGAATTTCTTCCATTGCTCACCATCTAAAGTATGTCTAATCACATCATCCGCGAGCCGGACCCTATCCGCATGCCAATGCAACAACTTTTCATCCTCCCTGCACGTATACAACTCCTTTAAAAGGGTTATGATAGGGAGATACCATAACACTTTTTCCGGTGTCTATTTTTTAAAAACAAATTGGATACAACTTCCACACCCACATCAATTTCACGGCTCTTCAACTTAAGGAGACTTGCCGCAAACCCAAAATTTTTCTTAATCCTTATCTAATTCCCCCTAATAAAACATACAATCGTTTGGAAATGCATGGATTTTTGCAGTTCCAAACCCATTAGGCACCATTATTTGTGGCATACAACCTATTAGGCAATACATTACTTTCAGGAAGAAAATCCCCAAACAACTCGAGACACTCGGTCATCGACTTATCCGCCCATCCAAAATTTTCCTTCAAATTCATTATGTGCAACGCGCACTCAAAACTGAGTGTTTTGAACCGTTGTACAAAGGCATCCCTTTGTCATCAATCAATGCCTGTAACGACTTGAGTTTACCTGTGAAATCCCTCACAATATCTTCCACCATTTCATTGAAAACTCTCTTGCAATATCTTCCACCGTTTCATCGAACTCCCCATTGCCATCCAATTCATCTCCCACCTTCATGTTGCCTAATTCAATAGTTTTAGAGGGATCCTCAATTAATTTCCCATGCAATCCCCAATGAGTGTAGGTAGTTTGAAACCTCCTCCTTATGAGATGTTCCCGCATATTCTTCCTTTCTAGATATGCATCATTTCTAGAATTCTTGCACGGGAATCGTGTTCATACCCCACCTTTTTGTAACTATCTTCAAACGCTAAAGAAAAAAATAATTCTACCAATGGGATGTACTCGGGAGATTTTCTAAGATCATTTACCAATGAGTTCATCCATTATCTTACAATTAAGTCAATTACAATGCAACCCATCGCCATTCCTTCAACAATAATCAAATCCCAAATCTCAAATCCGAATTGAACAAATATATGTCATTGAAATCATCAAAACCCTTAATATTTGCAAGAACTAAACAATTTAAAAAAAAAACTAACCTTTACCAATGGAAATCACTATATACTTCCGTACACGGAAAATGATGAAAATAAAAACACACGGTTGATTATTTTACGATCATAGAAATGAGTTCCGATAAATTTACGAGTTTTGAATATTGCTATTCTCTTCGGGTCCATGAAAATTTAGAAATTTTGTCGGACCTATTTTCCGAGCTCGGAATTTATAATTTTTAAAGGCGGTTATGACTAACCGCCTTTAAATCAACAAATTTGAAGGAGGTTTTGACCACAACTGCTTTCCATTAGCCATATGTAAAGGAAGTTATTAAAATGCCGCCTTAAAATTGAAATTAGCTGCTTTTCAAATTTGTTCCGCGGGAACGATTGGTAGTTTCTGAGTTTGAAAAGTCCTCTCGAAGACAGTTATAGCCAAATTTTTTAAAACCGCCTTCCATTGCCGCCATCAGTAGAAACCTTTTCACTAGTGTAATACACAGACACAAACGAAATCATGAATCCATTTTTTTGTACAACTAGATTGGATAAAAAACATTGACGTGAATAATTGAATTGAATGACCATCATGAACACAATAATCTAAACTATCAAGTGGAAAAATAATGCTAATGTATATATGGAGATAAATCCATAAATATTCCATAACATATACATTATAAAAATATCAATCAGAAAATTTATCTTTTTCCAATCTCTGCATGATAGGAAGATAAGGAAAAGAATATTTCAAAAAATTGGGTTCTTGAGAAGGGAGGAACAAGTTTGGCGGCCGCAGGTTAGATGAATCTGGAATGCCCATGAAAAATTTATAGTTAGTAAATTTCTTGTAATTAATTAACCAACTCATTATTGGGGATATGGTAAACATAATATCCCTGTGTACCATATAATAATGGTAGGAAAAAAATGTGGCAAGGGTATCCTTTGAAACAATTAGGACCAATTAATACCTTTTGATCAAGGGGCAAAAAATAAAATGAAATATTTATGCATCTAACTCCATTGTAATCACTGACCATTTCTGCTTGAAAGGAATGTGACCTTCTTTCTTATGGATCTTAATTTCTTATTAACCAACAAATAATTTAAAAGATTGAGTTTCAACTGGGAACAACCCAAGGTAATTACGTGTTCGTTTTGTTACTAAAACCTAAAGTCTTGCACATATCTTTTGAGCACGCCAATTCGGACAAGTTTGAGGGTTGTTATTAACCAAAATAATACTAGAAAGCATTGCAATCTATACGAAACAACACAACCAATCAATCAAGATTGGTTGGAATTGATCGATATAAAGAAAAAGTCCTTTTCCCTTTTCTCTATGGAGTCATAGTTTTCCACATACATATAAATTCACTATCCATTCTGTCGTGCAAAACCAACAAAAGTGACGGCTCATCTTCCATAGCCTTTTTATGTGTATTTTGAGTGGTAGGATACCTTCGTTTTTCCTTCCTTCTCATTTATAAAGATATTTTGGCTACTCTTTACTTTTCCATTCATCAGCTAGCTCTAGGTACGTACAATCCCCGTTGGCCGCTGAAATGGATGAATCGGGCGGCGCGTCGAGTGACGATGCCAGAACATGCCCTCGGGGTCACTGGAGGCCTGCCGAGGATGAAAAGTTGAGGCAGCTTGTGGAGCAATACGGCCCTCAGAATTGGAACTCTATCGCTGAAAAGCTTCAAGGAAGATCCGGTAAATAATCCCAACCCTTTTTCATTTTGACGGTTTCCTTGGATTGCTAAACTCTATCGGTATAAACTAAATATGAAATTATACATGTTCAATTAGCTAGATATATAGTTACATAGGGCATGCATGATGATCATTTAAGTAGCATAGTAATTAATTTAGTTCATGCTAGATTAGGGTTTTGAGATTTTCCGACGAAGTATTTGGATAATTTAATAACTGTGAACAAATAATTAATGTTACTAATATTATTTCTCTTTTTAAATGTCCTCATCCAAATGAAGTACTCCCTCCGGGGAATGTGCACAGAATTTTTTCACAGTCTCCAAAAACATGTTTGAGGGTAAATATGTGCATCTAAGAACAATAACGCCGCATAAAAAATTAATATATAGAAAATACATGTTACGACGAATCTAAAAATATCTCATACGATAATATTTATGTTCATATACCTATTCACTATATGGTAAATGTTCAACAATTTTGACTGCCAAATAGTAAGTGTGAAGATTCGCCTGGGACGGAGGGAGTAATTGAAGTTTATATATGTATGTATAAATGACTTAATTATTAATTATCCAGGGAAGAGTTGTAGGTTAAGATGGTTCAATCAACTTGATCCAAGGATAAACAGAAGGCCATTTACTGAAGAGGAAGAAGAGAGGCTTCTTAGAGCTCATGAAGTACATGGCAACAAGTGGGCACTCATATCTAGGTTATTCCCAGGCAGAACAGATAATGCTGTCAAGAATCATTGGCATGTTATAATGGCTAGAAGGCAAAGGGAGCAGTCCAAGATTATTGGGAATAACAAGAGAAGTTACCTTGACATTGTTGTTACTCATCATGATGATCATCAATCCAGCTCGAGTTTTCGACAAAAAATTCCCAAGATTAGTGAGGAACATTATAACGGTAGCCATGAATTTCCCATCGTGGATAGGATTCACTTTTCTGTTTCCACCTCCAGTCCATCTGATCATCCTCCCTGGGGTTTCATGAAACCAAACTCATTATCACTGGCTGATTTATGGGGAAGAAATAAGGGAAGAAGTGATAATTATTTTAGCCCCACGGAAACAAGGCTAGGTCATTATACTCTGGACGATTCATCTTACCGAAATTGCTCAAATTCATCCGGTCTGATGGATTATCAGGGTTGCAAAATGGCATCTGATGGTCTAAATAATAGTCCCTTTCGTTTTGCAAAGCTTGGTGACGATCATAAACGTGACGTAGGAGCCTTGGAGGCCAATGGAAGAAGACCAATGGCTGCTAGTAATATTACTGCTGGTGAGAATTCATATCGAACTGGGATGCTGATCAAGACAGCTGGCGATACTGATCAGAAAGGCGAGGATCAATCCCATCTCGACAAGAAAGACATTCCTCTCATAGATTTTCTTGGTGTGGGAATTTCTTAATGATTATAGCTAGCTAGCTAGAAATTATTATATAAGAATTAGCTGAATATTTTGTTTGGGTATAATTAGCGAATGAAAAAGTCTCGCGAAAGGCGCCCTGTCAATAACCTTATAAACTGATCAGAGACTATTTTGCAAATGGGGTTTACTTTGTAATTTATGAAAAATTGAAATCTTAACCAGAAAAAGATTTATTTTTTCAAATATCTTCCTGCTGAATCAGACCATTATCCTCTTCGCCCCTCTTCTTCTTCCTCGTTCTCCGAGTCTTTTCCACCATGTCCGCCTCTTCTCCGCTTCTTTGTCGGTGCATATTTTTCACTTTTGTTTCACCTTTTATTTGTGCTCGTTTTTCGCTCGTAATCCGCTCAAGATTTTGATGTTGATTGGATGTTTTATCTGCAATTGAATGTGTTGCGTATCCTCTCGTTTCCCTCGCCTCTTTTTCTCCTTTTTTTGTTACCACTTGTTTCTCAGGCATCATCGTTTTGTGTTTCTTCGTTTGCTGCATCATTCACAGGATGAGGTATGTCGTACATCTATGGTTTATTTCCGCCTATATTATTACTCAAATTTTGTGCTATTTTTCCGATTTAGTATGTTCTTTTTTTTGTTAAGCGTTGGATATGCATTGTTTTTCTGTGTTTTGAGTTGTTATATGCAGTTTTTTGTGATGTGCATTTGAATTGTCCTCTTGTTGTTTAAGCAAACTTCTTGTTGATTTGTCTTTAATAGCGAGCTGCATCAGTTTATTTATATGTTGCATCTGTTATTATCCAACTTGTACTCATTAGTTGTATTGGGTATGAATTTTTCATTTAAATTCATTGATATATTGCTCGTTTTAAATTACGAGCTGCATTAGTCTACTTATATGTTGCATCTATTTGTATTCAATGTGTACTTGTTCGTGGTAAAATGTATTTTTTTTCATTTGTTGTTGATTGTCCGTTTTGAATTAAAAATTGCATCTGTTTACTGATATGTTGTAGTTTTTTGTATTCATCATGTACTTGTTAGATGAAATGTGAATGAATTTTTATTTTCATTCGTTGTTGACTATTGGTTTTGAATTACTAGCTGCATTTGTATATGTTGTATCTGTTATTATACAGTGTGTACTTCTAAGTTGTATTACATACAACTTTTATTTTCGTTGTTGATTAATTTTTGTTTTTGAACTATGAACTATAGATGTATGCTTATATGTTACAATTGTTAGTATCCAATTGTATATGACTTTTTCAGAACTTGGATCTAAACTTGAAGTGGTATGGAATCACATAATACTTACATTGGAGCCCAGAAGACATTTCAGCACGTGCTTGATTTAGATGAGGCTGACACTGAACTCAAGGAATGCGAAGATGATCTACGTTTTAAGATTAATAATTGATTAATTGTATTTGAGATTATTAGTTAATTTAGATAGGAACACCGCTGTAATTGTAAGTTTCCATAATAGAAGATTTTTGTTATGAGCACTGTAGAATATATCCCAAAACTTGCCCTTTATTCAAGTGTTAAGATTCATTCTCGTGTATGAAACCGACAACATTTGCTTGATTTTTATAAAAAATACTTACAATGCTTTTTCAAGTGTTGTTTTCATGCCGACATGACTTTTCGTGCCATTTCTTTAATTGAAATCTGGAAATTTTACTCCAATGTTTGAAAACAAGTAGAAAATTTAATGTAATTAGTACACATTGTAACTTATAAAATGAATTTCATCTAAAATTTTTTTAAAAATTACAAAATTATTTTACCTCTTTTCTACAGTATATTTTAAGAAATACTAGTTGTAAGCTAACATGTGCATGTTTTAACATAACAAAAATGATTCATAAGGTAACTTATACACTACTTCCTGACTAATTTTTGCTATTCATAAAAGGAATTGACATTTTTGAATGAGGTGCGTGTTTTTGAATTTTTTTTTTAAAAACTCACAAAGTTGAGGGGTATATGTTACGCACACTAGGCCATGAAAGAATAAGTCAAAATGATTACATCTTTGTGCCGTGTTAACAAAACTATGTGTAGCAAGGAAGCGAAACATTGAATAGTTATAAACAAAAAGATTTTTATTCCATACCTTTTGTCTCCAAACCCTAAGTCAACAAAAGATATAGCCCTAATTTTGTTTTGAGATGTATTATGGCCTTCCACTTTTTTTCCTCCACTCCCTTGTCTCAACAAGAAGAGGTGGCCTTCCATAATAGTCCCTCGCAAATTCCTTCCCCAGAAGAGATTCACTCTTGATTTGGTTTGTAAGAGACAGCAATAAGGAGTGTTCAAGGTGAAGTCGCTCCCTCCATGGATCCGATATTGTTCCACACATCAATAATACCTATCTTCAGGTATTTGAGATGTTTTGAAAGCTTCCCAATATGAAAAGGCCACTTGCCCAGTTACGCAGACTTCAACACCTGATAGACAAAGAGGTAGAGCGCATTAACTTGTTCTAGAAGGAATAGTGGCTAAAATAGAATCCATTCGTGGGAAAGTGAAATCATAACTGATTACATTATGAAGAAAATATTAAAGCGTGTTTCCTAATATAAGGAAAGGAGACCAAGTCAAGAAAAATCACCCCCTTTATTTATTTGGTTAGACCTGCATGAGAAAAAATGACATTTACATTTTTGGTGCTAGCAATCCTTGCCAAACTATTTGCAATGCTGTTTGCTTCTCTGTAGATGTGCAAAATAGACCAGTCCATGCGATGAAGTAAAACCCAATTTGACGGATCTCATAGTTACATTGCCATGGGATTTTGTAGACTTACTCTCTGAACCGAAAGTTTCGAATCACACTCAATTTGAATGTGTCTGATTCCACAGTTTTGAGCTGCTTTGATCCCATAATGAAGCGCTTTGACCTCTGCTTAGCTTGTTGCGATTTGTTTAGTTTATGATATTATCAACTTGACATTGCAATCTCTAATGATAAAGAAAGCTCTTGCACTTCCATTCTCGAGGAAAGGACCATCTGAATTTAGTTTGAAATGAACAAAGCATTCGAAAGAATGATTTTCCTCAACATAATCTCATCACTGGGTTTGATTTGGTAAAAAAAATAGTTGTTTCTATCACATGAAATGAACCAGTTACATAGGTAAGGTAAAATATTGATGAGATCATTAAATTCAGGTATCACCATTTTCAAATTCCAATAGTGTAATAATCTATTCTATAAGTATTTAGAAGAAATGGTAGGAATTTAAATAAACCTTATCAAATATATCCCATATCTTTTTTATAACTGGGCACCTGTTGAAAGTATGGTGAATACTCTCAGAATCTTATTTACATAAAGAACTTATTGATGGAAGATTGAATGTGAAATCTCAAGAACATCAGGAAAATGAACAAGTCTAATCAATAGTTTCCAATTCATGATGCTGGTTTTTTTGGCATAAATTTAGACTAGGGATGATTGAAAGACTGTATTTTTTTTTTGTCTTTATGGCCTTATAACTTCATAAGCCGACTTCAATGAGAAGATTCCATTTGGATTAGGTTTCCAAATCATCTTATCTTCACAATCTGGGAATAGTTTGTCATTGCTGCTCGGATTATAGATAATATCAATATAGAAATAATTTTAAATAGTGTTAAAAAAATGTGTTGGTTGAGTTAAGAACTCAGCAACTATAAGATCTAGATGAGGTACATCAGTATCCAAATTCCATTTGTAAATAAAAAGTCCTGAACATGTCCAGTTGGAGTCCCAGAAAGACACTGGACCCTATCCAATATGAATTTGAGTATGATTTGAGGCTAAATCATAAACCTCTTTGATTCTTTTCTAAGTTCTGGTTATTTGGTGAATCATAGGTGTTGACAACATGAACTTAGCCAATAAAGAACCACCATTTTGTAGATTCTACCATGGTTTTAGAGAGAAGATTTTTATCATTAGATACTTATTTTTAAAACCAAGACCATTTTCATCAAAGGGGAAACATAATTTATAAAAATATATCCATATTCTCCTAGATTCGTTTTATGATGATTTGGTTTTCCAAAAGAATTGAGCCATTTTCTTGTGCAATTGATTGATGATGTTATTGGTAGGCTTAAGAACTGTTATGATGTGCAGTGGAATGGAAGATAAGACATGTTTAATTAAGATCATTTTTCCATCCTGTAATAAAAGTTTGTTCTGCCAATGATTTTTTTAATTGACAAACTTTAGGAGGTTAAGATAGTGTGAATTCTTATTCCTTCCTATGAAAATTAAAGATCCTAAATATTTAAAAGTAAATTTTGCCTGAATCATTTGGTGTTCAGTTTTTATTTGGTTACGGATTCTTGGAAAGGCAGTTTTGGATATAAGGAAGCATGATTTCTGATAGTTGATTTTTTGACAAGTTGTATTTTCATACATTTTGAAACATCATTTGATTTTTTTATCCCTGCTTTTTGTACTTTAAAAATATTGTTGCGTCATCTGTAGAGGAAAGGTGTATGACATTAAGCATATGTTTTGGGAGTGTGTGGTATGGTATTTCGATATATTGGAAAATAAGAAGTTTAGAGTTTTGGAGAATGATTATGCTATTAGAATGACGAGCAAAGGAGATAAAGGGTCTCCTTGCTTCAAACCTCTTGAAGCTCGGAAGAATACAAAGGAGTTTCCATTGACAATTATTGAAAATATACAAATCTTATGTTCTTAATGATGAGATATACAAAATTTTCTTCAAATCCCATTTGAGATAGGAGCTTAGATAAAAAAGACCATGAAACCCTTTCAAAGGCTTTCATCATGTCTAATTTTATTATCATATGGTATTCCCTGGATTCGGAATTAATGTAGCTTTCCAATTCTTGCATTAGAAGGATATTTTCGGAGTGTTCCCTTCCGGAGGTGAAGGAAGATTGCTCAGGACTTAAGATATCATTCATTAAAGGTTTGAGTCTATCTGCTAATATTTTAGTGAAGATTTTGTAAGAAGAATTGCAAAGACTAATTGGTCTATAGTCTTTGAATGGTGAGCAAACATTTTATTTTGGGTAGCAGAACAATCTGTGTTGTAGTGATAGCTTTAGGTAGTTCTGATTGAGTGAAAAATCATGAAAAGCTTGTAGAACATCTACTTTAATGATGTTACAACACTTTTGATAAAACAGACCTGGAAAACCAATAGGCCCAGGGGCTGAGTCTTCATTCACGTTTCTTATGGTTTCGGTCAATTCTTCCATAGTTACAGATTTGGTTTAATTTTTCATTCATAATATTAGTGATTGAAACTGATATGTTTTCCATCAAGCAAGATGTGTTGATTCTTTTGTGGTCATTTTCTTCTTATGTTAAGAGTTTAGAGAAATAAGCATCGGCTTCATTCTCTATATGTTTCTGATCATAAATCCAATCACCATTACTATCTTTAATACCTGTAATTCGTTGCTTTTATGTTTACTTTTAATTGATTGATGAAAAAACTTTGTGTTAGAGTCACCTTCAATTACCCATTTAATCCTAGATTTTTGCTTCCAGAAAAATCTTGGTTTGCTAAAGCTTTGGCAAGATTAGCTTTTGCTTAATTAAAATCCAGTAGATTAGTATGATTTTCTGAAATTTGCAAATCTTCTTCAGCTTTGATCAGTAAATATTCACATTATTAAAATCTACCGCTTGAATGCAACTTATAAATTTTTGAAATTTGAATACAAGTTTTCTCATCCCATGTAGATAAGTGTCTCTTGCGAGATTCTTCAATTAATTTCATTAAAAAGGGTGATTAATAAAACAGTTAAGGAATTTGAAAGGTTTAGCTTCAGATTGGTATGGATTTCGGAAATGTGCAAGATTAAAGGGCTATGATCAGACCGATCTCTGGCTAATGTTTATATGTGAGAGGATTGGAAATCCTGCCACCAAATGTTGTTTGATAGTCCTCTATCCAGCTTTTTTCACACTCTTCCTTCTGTCCTCATTCAAGTCCAAGTGTATAGGGAACCAGATGTTGGAATATCATAGAGGTTATTAAAGCTTATAAATTTATTAAAAACTGAGATATCCCTACTACTTGGCAGAAGGGCCAATATATTCATCTAGATTTGATATTACAATAAAATCTCCAATAGTGCAAAGGGTGTGAATTCCCGACCTTAATGAAGTCATTTCGTATGTAATAGCTAGGGTTTAACCATGAATTCATATCCTCTAATCTACTTTGTTCGACTATTTCCGGCTATAACTCAAACCCTAGTTACAAGAAATTTGAATAAAGTAAATAAATAAATAAATAAATAAGTAAATAATATTAGCAATGATAAAATATTGATTTATTTATAGGATTCTTGGAGAAAGGAGAAATGAATAATAGTACGCTAAATTAGGAAGAAAGCGAGATATGCAATTCGCACATTTAAAAGAACAATAACATTATACGTGATTAAGAAATAGTGAATTGAGTCGTTAATTAAATATCTATATTATTAGGATTTTGTAATAAAGTAACGTAATAATTGAATTACAATTGAAATCAAAGTATTGACAAGATTTGAG
>JAULKJ010000002.1:6449988-6466788 GCA_032355405.1 Rubia balearica
GTTTGTTCACTAGGTGGGGGTAGGGGTGATGATGACAATGGATGTAGAACACTCACCTCTTCCTCAACTTCTTTGCATTCAACCACCGACTCCTCATCCCTTTCTAACTCAAACTCATTTGTCAAGGTGATCTCACTCACCGTATCTTCGAGTTTGACTTGCGATGGTGCATCTTCGGAATAACGAGCTTCCATTCGAATCACCACTTCCATCATTTTGTTCACATGCCCTTCCAAAGTCTCGAGTATTGAGGAAGTTTGAGCCTCCCATTCCTCATTAATCTTGGCTAAATTGGTCAAGTTTACAAATGTATCCATGATCTTCGCATTAGTCAAACTATAACCTTCTTCCTGAGCTTGGTATTGGGGTATGGTGGAAGGTGGTGGGGGATAACTATATTTCTCGGAGGGTTGGCTTTCTATATCATTTTTATACCACATACCCAGATTATCACCCCCACTCCGGATTTTCAGAATCGTGGTACGAATACCATTCCTGAGCTTCTTGCCCTTGAAAAATATCAACTCCATCTTCTTGATAGCACTCTTCATATTACCCTTGGTTTTGAAAATCAACGGTTCTTTCCTCCTTATAGTTCCTATCCCTCAACATATAGCAATATTCTGTAGGATGGTGGGAATGACAAATCCCACAAAACATTGCTCGTTGAGCCTCTCTTCTCATCATGAGTTCCCTAAAGGTGAGATGTTCCATTTTCCCCTATTTTTTTCAAAAATTTGGAATGATACTGCAACGATTCTTGATAAAAGTTCACAAGGAACTCAATAAATACCTACTCTGAACAAAAAAAAACCAAAGAGAAAATAAATAAATAACAAATACTCACACAAAATACGCCCAAACACTTAAAAATATACGCATCATCCCCGGGAGCGGTGGAAGAATTTGGGGGATCGTCGCCGTACCTCTCAAAGATAAAATTTATAATCCCTTTTTGCTTACTAAATACAATTAAGTAGATAGTGGCAAGTCGGGGTCATCCACAGAGAAGAGAGATATTCCAAATCGTTTACACATACAAGGGTGAATATAAGCCTTGCTATAGATATGTACATACATATAAAAGCATGTAAAGAGGGGGTTTTTTTTGTTGGTTTTCTAATTTATGAAAGTAAAAACAAGATAATTATCAAAGTCAAGTGACTATGCTAATAATGCAACAAACTAATAAAAAGATACAAAAACTTCAAATGAAAAATTATTAGGGGCAATTGATTTCCACTTCCAAACCTCTTATAAATCATAGAACCATTCACTCATTCTATCACATTTGTTACCAATGGGGAATGTTATCACTTAAATTTCAAAGATCAACATTCATTTCTTCTTAGTTAGTAATTTGCAAAGACGTTCAACGACAATTTGCAAACCTCATTGATAAGCACTTTAGACAAACAACACCTAAAGGTATCTTATCAATAGCATTATATACTAATAACCATAAATTTGATAACAACTACAAGTATTAAACCAAATACCTAGCCATTTAACCAAACAAAGCATTTATTAGAATAAACCTAGCACAAACAACATTCAAGATTCAATCTTTCATTGCTACCTTAGGACAAATATGACAACAAACAATAATAACATACTCATCTATCAAGATTAACATCACATTACACAACAAGAAGTTCTAATTCCATGTTCTTGGATTTTCATGTCAAAGAGCTAAGAAATTGTACACTTTCCTAACACCATAGCATTTAATCATACAAATACTTCATATTCTCAAACAGCCCATAGTATAAATGAAGCAAAACTCAACATGAAGAACACTATAAATGCTAAATAACAAATGCTTCAAGAAAGAGTGAAATAGAGGTTCTTACTACATTAGTTTGGATGCTTCAATTCATTGCTCCCAAGTGAAATAGAGGTTCTTACTAAGGTCGCTCTTAACTCTAGTAATAGAACTTCAAGGTAGAATGGAGTATCTAAAGCACAAAAACATACCAAAATGAGTACAAAAGATACAAAAATCATCGTATAATATGAGCATATTAATAACCGCTAACGGGTGGAAGTCAAATTAGTGCAGTAGGTCAAAATATACACATTTGACCGATATATATATATAAGTGTGACCTTTGACCTTTTAAAGTGAAACCCTACTTATAAGTCCTTTTACATATATACATGTCTAGTTAGTGGTTTACTAGTACCTGACTAAAGTCAAACCATAGGTTTTACCTATAGAATATTGGCATTAGACTTGCTAACAATGGAATAAGCCGACATCGGCATCACATAGGTATGCATTCAATTTGCAATTATTACATAGAGGAAGCATCGATTATGTATCATCTATTCATTGGCTTAGACTAATGTGAAATAGTCGACATATAGTCAAAATCAGTTGTAGAACTAATAGACAATGCCAGCTATGTCCCGATTGAAGGTCAACATTCTTTAATAACATGTAACCGATACCAGTAACGATTCATTTGCTTTTAACGACCAAGAATTAATTTCGACTACTTATTGGCTATATGTTAGATTAATCCATTTTGGTGAAGCTGATCTTTAGGCGATATCGAACACTGTACATAATTTTATATCTTAACTAACTGACGAGTAGGCGACATCAGTTCTAGTGATCCTTAAATAATTCATACCGATCTGTAGGCGACATCGATTGTTTACATAATTGTATATCTTCACTAACCAACTCATAGGCGACATGGGTACAAGTGTTCCTATAAATAAAAAATGTAAATGACCTTTCATTTCTATCAAACCCTAATCGAACTACGAAGAAAACATCTTCTACCCTTCTCCCACATTTTGATAACTATAGAATTTGAGCTTTTTAGCTAGCATCCTCCACGAAACCCATGTCTAAACCCTTTCCCAACGAACCAAGAGTGACGCCGCTGCTCGCCAACCAAGTCTCCGGCCGATTCGCCAACAAGTTAGCAATTTACGCTGCTCCCAGACTGACAAATGGCCGACGTCGACCTTTCCATGGAATACAAAGTGTCAGGGAGCGACCCACAGTCGGCGTCGATTTCAACTTCCAATTTGTAAACGACCTCGCCTTCCCTAGCCGACATCGGTTCTTCCCCCTGCAACCAGGTACTTTCATTTCTTCCATTCTATTTTTTGCTTCTTAAATGTGATGGTTCTTGTCATTTTTATTGTTATTGTGATTGTAATTTTTATTTTAATTGTCATTATGTGATTACGGTTTAGTATTTGTGATTTAGGGTTTAGATATTGTGATTTAGAGTTTACCTGTTGTGATTTAGGGTTACTGATTGTGATTAGGATTTAGTGATTGTGATTTAGGGTTTACCATTTTGTAATTTTTACTGTGATTTAGGGTTTACATTTTTGGCTTGTGATTTAAGGATCGTTATTTAGGGTTTAGTGTTTTGGATTATGATTTGAGGATTATGAAATAGGATTGTGATTTTAGATTATGTTTAAGGTTCAGGGTTTTGGTTTGATTGTTGGTATATGATTGATTTATATATGTTGAATGTTCAATGTTAGATGTGTTAAATTTTAAATGACAATATGTTCGTTGATAATTTTTGTGATTTCGTTTGAGTTTGCAAATGCACAGAAAAATGACCTATTACTTCACCATTTTTACCTCGGTTTTTTGTTAACACCAAGTAACCGAGGTAAAAAGTTGTTTTATCTTAGTTTTTTTTTTGAAGTAAAAGGTTTTTTGAGCCTCGGTTTTAAAAAAATGAGGTAAATAATTGATTTTTTACCTTGATTTACATGGGAACCGAAGTAAAAGGTAAATAAACCAGAGTAAATAAAGTTATCGAAACTCATTCAAATAGGTGGATCGATTTCTCATAAAATATCATTTTCACCAACATGGGTTCCGATTAACTATCGAATTCGTTGGTATGTAAATGATACAAATTAAAGAATTTGATGCCGTGAGAAAAAGTAAAATAGAATATGGTGGTCGTGCGCTTCTTCTTGTTTCGGTGTCCCTCTCCTCCCTATATCCCTTCATCATAATTAATTTAGGGGTATGAAAAAGGACAATTATGCATTACAGTAGTTAGGAATTGTTGTGCGACAAACACCACAGAAATGATAATTAACTATTGTAAACGTCCAATACACTCTTTGTTCAATGGTTTTTAATAGTAAAATTATGAAATGGTTTTATAAAATCATGCAGAAATCAAATCGCAGATATACACAGTCAATTATATAATGTTCAAATAAGATAGTTAGATAATCTGAAAATTAGTGTCATGAAAATATCCATACTCCCTCTGCCCCAACCAAATCTGCACCCTTTTTGGTCAACTTTATCAAGACATGTTTGACCCTGAATTTCAACCAGTATATAGGTACAAATATCTTCATGTGACATATCGTTAAATTCTCTATATCATTTCTTTTTTAAATATCAAAATTTAAGACATTGTTAGTATACGTAACTCCAATTATCGGTGGTCAAACATGACATGAGAAAGTCGACCAAACAGTGTGCAAATATGACTGGGACAGAGGGAGTACAAGTTTTACATAAATTCAAATTAGAGATGTCTAAGTTCCAACCATAGAGAAAAAAATAATAAACTCAATCACCACGGACAATGATGATCTTGAAGATAATTGGGCCCCCAACATGTAGCACTTTAAAGAACAAAGTGTCCCCTATATGTAGGTTGTTTCCCCTAAGGAATTCGTCGAAACCCTTTGGGGAAAGGGCCTTGATCCTACCTTGCTCCGAGTAAGTCATACGCCACTCTATCCCGTAGCACCTCAACACTACGGGAGTCTTCTTAGTTGGCAAGAGTTGTACAATCTCACACGTGATGTACTGAGTCACAAAAATATTTAAATTTATAAATATGCATATGTGTGTGTGCGCGCATGTGTGTATGCATCAACAAATAAATATTATTTTAAAAGCATACCAATATTGTTTTTCCCAAAGTTTTGTTACTTAAGGGTGCAGTGGAAATGTGGGCTATCAAGAGCCATCGTATGATGCTCGACGTCAAACAAAACAGGCTCCAGGGTACGACGTTGTGCGGTGAACCGTACGAACAAAAACCAAAAAGTAATTAGTTGATAAATTTATAAATTATGAAGATGTGTTAGGTAGTAAATATACATGCACATTGGTGAAAGACCTAAAAAATTGGTGGATTAGACGATTTTTCGCCAGCCATCAGTTCCGCATGAAAAGGGAAAATGTTTAGTGCCCTGTGGATTGAAATGTGCGACATCGACAATGTCTTCGCAGATGCATGTCGGCCCAAACCAGTGGGATGGCTGACATGTACATGTGACATCACAAAGTAGTCTCTTAGACCGACGACGAGACCGAAAGAAGAACAAATTCGTCTATGCATAATAATTGTACTATTAGATGCTCGTTTCGGACATTGGTCACAAATCATTAAAGCCGAAGAACACCCGATAATAGTGTGACATCACAAACTTAAAGATAAGCTACTTGAAAAAAGAATATGCGACGTCGCACATTAATCACATTAACCGATTTGTAGAAGAAAAATAAGAGACGTCGCATATATCGGAGGAAGATTTGGGAAGAAACATATAAAAATGGGAAAAAAATGAAGCATAATCAACATCATATTCAAAAAAACCTTTGGCAACATTCAAAAACATTGTATATATGTTTAAACTCAAAGAAAGTGCACACTGTCATAAATCAAAGACAAAAATAGATGGTCAAAAAATCAAAACACATTCACAGACCACAGATCTGACATTGTAAAGTAATAATTCAAAAGGTTAGGTGTTAGGAGATTGGGAGGAACAAACCTTTTTCCTAAGTATGGAAGATGAGGGGGAAACTGGACACTGTTGGAATTTGCGGGAGACTTGTGAGTAAATGGTTGAACTGGTTTTTAGGGTCCCCCTATTTATACCATTTTTTTGAATGACGTCGTTTCAAACCATTGTGTTTGCTGCCTCGATGTATGCGACGTCGCATAGTTGTGGGTTCAGGAAACATGTTAGCAACAAGTGCAGACATAGCAGAGTTCGGTAGGCCTAAAAAATTTAGCCCACCAAGCAGCCAGTAAGCAGTTTGAGTTTGGTTTGGTAATTTTTCCAAACAAAAATTTTGCAACCTAAATATGCTATTTCGGGACTGATTGAAGCAAGGGTTTGGAAATAATTTTTTCTGTTACTGATACTACAATTAAAACTTTGCGCATATGTTAGGTTAGATAGTAGGGATTGATGAACATTAAAATAACATAGGTAACAATAGGATTATTAAATAAATATTAAATATCGTAATACACCAAAACTAATCTTGTTTGAAATAAAAATTAACACAATTAATATCAATAGGGAAGACTTCGACATTGAAAACTACAGGGCCAACACCGTTGACAAGCTTGAAGTACAGTGGGTCCCCTATTACGAATTCCTCACCCATAAGGAACTACCCAAAACCTTTCAGCATCAAGATCTTCATCCTTTTGTCCCTCGAGTAATTCATGTGGTACTCCCGTCCATTGCACCTCAGCACAGCAGGAAACATGTATGGCGTTAGGCACTCCACAATTTGGCTAGGCACGTAATTGATTTTAAAAAAACAATGTTCAGTTACTATAAAAATAAACTATAGAAAAATATTTATGAAAATATTTTAAAAAATATGCGACCGAAATTACTTACCAGGTTGGGAATGTTCTCGAAGTTCGTCTGCGTCAGGGTGTGAATGAAATGAGGAATTATGTCGCCAAATGTAGATTGCGGATGTTCATCGTCTGAATCGCTGTGGATCTATTAATGAAGAAAATATTTATAAATTAAATTTTAGTATTGATAATACAAAGCTAGAAAATGCAATTTAAATATAAAAATTAAAGCGCTCACCACAATGAGAGAGTGTCGCGAACCAACACTGTCAGACATAATTCCTAAATTTCATATTTTAATGATTTGTTACAAATATATTCCAAGGTAATCAACTAATATTTAAATGCGACATGTCTAAGCGACGTCGCACATAGATCGGTAAAAACGAAGGATTAACCAATTCGTGTGCGACAACAACTGCAAAATTTATGAATAACGAAGTCACTAACAGGTCGGTATACTCAAATGGTTAACCAAAAAGTAGGCAATGTCATATCCTGGATCAAATGTTAATACTATGTACGAGAAAGCGATGTCACACACGAATCGATTAAACCGAATGGTTTACCGATAAAAGTACGACGTCATGTGCGACATGATCTAAATAAATTATGAACGAGCGACGTTGCACACTTGTCGCTCAACCCAAAAGGGGAACGATTGATAAGCAACGTCAATGTAGCATATCTGACAACGGGAGAAACCAAGCAAACAACGAGAACATAAACCAAAAACAATTTAGCCATGTACCTAGTCGACATTATAACACCCCAAAACCTAATCGATGAACCCTAATCCATAGACACATCTTACATGAAGAAAATGACACATTCAAACACATTATACATTAAAAAAAATTAGTAGTAAAAATATTTTGTAAACTAACCACATGTAGAAACCATACCTTTTAAGAGGATGGGCACGATGACTATTGGAATCCAAGGGAAAGCTGAATGTTTAAAGTAGATTATGTGGTGAAGTCCCTATATATAGTCTTTACTAGCCTTGTGAATTTCACCCCCTGTGCGACGTCGCCTACAAGTCGCATAGACAAATGACGTTAATGCGAGGTCATTTTTACTGACTATAGGCCTAGCCATATCAGCCCAATTGCTTTTCAAATGGGCCTTTGTCAGACCAACTATGTACCCGACGTCCCGTGTATGTCATACTTTTTGAAATTTTACCAACATACTACCGTGACAGTCATAGATATATTGGTCCTGAACAATTCAAACCACTAGTAAATAAACTGGGCCCGCTTCTGACTGCAACCAACATGAATGCCTTTAAAAATGGTAAACAGTTAATTAGACATCGGTAATTGACATTGTAAATGTCAATGAACATCATTAACGTCCGGTTCAATCCGAATTGATTTCAAAACAACTGGTGAACTATTCTATTTTTACAAATAGGTCCCTCCTAGATGGTGGGGGAGAAAATATGCAAAATTTGATGTTGTATACCTAGCCCATAAGCTGGAGGCTGTTGGGCTTTAGGCATAGCCCAATACTCACCGCGACTAAACCAACAAGGATTGTATAATGAATCGACCCAATGTCCATATGTCAACCACGAACATATAAAGGCGGAGCCACGATCACCACTTAACCATAAACCAAGATTACAATGATCACGATTGAACCACAAAGTGACTCACGACCTTAGACCCTATTCAAGCGAGCCCAAGGTGATGATCACCTATAAATATAAGGGGAGCAACACTAGTTGAGGTGAGTGACTCTAAACTGAGAAATTTTGATTCTTGGAAGGAAAGACTGACTTGATCGTTGGAATTCTTTTCCCAGGAGTTACGTCCCGGATCTTCTTTCCTAAAGGAGAAGTTTTTCTTAGTGAACAACTATTATCTCACTTGGTCGAACTGCCACATCATTGGATATAGCCAATAATCTAAATCACATTGTCACGGACATGTTGTTATGACTTATGCATCAAGGTCACAGGGGTATTCTTCCCTTGTTCTTATTAGTATTCCATTACTACGTATAACTTGACTTTGAGCATTGTTAATTTGGAAGATAAATTCCACCTCACCAAAATCGGACGAAATAAAGCATTCTAGGTTATTTTTATTGACCGTGCATTATTTTTATTTTTTCAATCAATTCGTTACAAGGAAATGGGAGAAGTCTAAAGCTGAATTTTGAGATAACAATTTGTTATTTGCACGTACAGGAATATTTTGTTCCTGTTTGGCATGAAAAAGTCGTTGGAAGGGCCTGCAATGTTAACATCGAGTTTTTTACAGCAAATATCAAAAATTATACTTTAGCCTATATAGGCGATGTCGCATATTGTTTGCTTATAACGATTCAATTACTGACACTCAATTGATATCGGTCAAAATGAAATTTCAGGCGGCAAACAAAATTTTTGGCCAAAATTTTGAACATGTTTTTCCCACCATCCCATTTATATCATAATCAACAACAAGACCTCACATCACATCACATCACATCACCTCATCTCATTTCTCTTCTTCCTAACCCAACTCCACACCTTCCTTTCCATTCACAACATTTCAACTCTACTTAAGAACCAAATCTACACTCTTCTTCCAAACATTAACAAGCATCCTAGGATGGAGTATCTCCTGGTTCAGGTTAATTGAAGTAGTTTTCCCTCCATTTAATGTTCATGTAGCACTTTTGTTAACATACTTTCTACGATGGTTGAATATTTCATTAAATATGTTGACTATGTAACAAGTTATATAGTGTATATTGATTGTGTTCATGATTTTAGGGCCGATGTTAGGGTTGATTTTAGAAAATAATCAGTATGAACACATGTTGAATGTGCGACGTCGGTCAGTGCATCGACAAGTACAAGACACGAACGAATGGTAACCTAGGTCGCATTTGGCATGAACTGACTGGAACACGTATGAATAACCGACGCCGCTTGTCATTCGGATACAACAACCTCGATCATTTCAACATGTGACGTTGCTTCCCTGTATTTTATGTTTAGATTTATGTCGTACGGTCTCCGCTTCATAATTTATACATCTAGTGTTACATGTGTTTTTGTTGTAATAGGAAAATGAGAGTTATTCATTGTAAAATTGGTATTTTAATATATTAATAATGTCGGTTTTTGTAAATACAATGTAATTGCTATTGACGAACGATTGCTGGGTCTTGTAATATTAAATAATAAAATATTGTTCGACAATTGATGTTTAACCAATTCATATGGCATCTCGCACAAAATCACAGCCGAAACGACTTTTGAACGATGTCGCATGAAGTGAGGTCTTTTTATTTACGTCGGCCAAATAAAATGATATCGTATTCATCACCGTTCCACGTCAGCACGTGATGTCGCTTTATATGCTCCACGACATCGCTTTTCATATGACCGATGTCGAGGTGAACGAGATAGCACCTTTTGTTAACTCATTGCATGCCTTCATGCGATGGGCGACATCGCTCCATTTGTAAGCTAGAGTCAGTTAAAACAATGTCACATGTATGATATACCCCGGTAGGTTTTGTGACCGACGTCGGATGGAAATCGAGGTAAAAGGTTTTTTTTACCTCGGTTGTGAACCGAGATAAAAAAAAACATACCTTTTACTCCGGATGTATTTATCTCGGTTCTTCGAGGACTAAAAACAGAAGAAAAAGGTCCTGTAAAACCGAGGTAAAATGTCTTGTTTGTTGTGGTGATGTTGTCGGTTTTTATCGTGTGTTGATTGTATATTTTTTAACGATTGAACGGGCATATGGAACGAACCAAGACTTGCAGCTACCACCCTCGCGATAAGCCAGACGAGTTTCCATTGGAGGAGAAACCGCTCACGATTGTGGCTCCCCCTACTGCAGCGAGAACAGGATCAGACTGGCTCTTCCCAGTCGCAAAAGAAGAAGGCCAAGAAGGCCCCAACCCCGAGGCCTACATTTGACCGGTCGTTGTTCATTGCCCAAGAGAATGAAGCCTATCAAGGAGATCCTGGTCATGAAGCCTGTTGGGGTGGTGCCCCAGCACATTGATTTCTTTCTGGAGCCATTCAAGGTTTCAGAAATGCTTGACCTTTTCTACCTTGACCTCCCGCCTACAGAGATGAGGTGCTCCAGTTCTAAAACTTCAATGCTACGGAGAGTTCATAACGAGGGTCAACGAGGAGACATTGATTGTGAATTCTGAAAGCATCAACAAGGTGATCGGGTGCCCAACCCGGAATGACACCCCGGGAGTCCGCAACCTCTACTCAGGGATAGCTGGCCGAGAGAAGAACAACCCCGACTTCTTTTACCTGAACCCCTTGGCGGCCAAGTACTTCCGCATCAAGGAGGGTGAGCTGGACAACCCCAAGGTGCTGAGGATTGGGAGGTTGGGCGTGCAGGAGCGCATGGCGTTTGAGCAGATTGTGAGGAACTTTATCTCAGCTAGTCATCCTACTGAGTGCACCATCAACGGACTGATGTTTTTCCATGTTGCCGAAGGTTAGCGCATCGATCCTGGTTACACCGTCGTGAACAAGATGGGAATGGTGGCAGCGAGCAAGAAGAGCAGGAAGCTCCTGTATGGAATCCTGATCACCAAGCTGATGCAAAACAATAAGATCTCTCCGAAGTCCACAGACCTAGTTCATCGGAAGTACTCCAACACGACGTACTTCACGTATAAGCATTAGGCGTGGAACGAGTAGTGTTTTGCCACCAGAGGACACAGTTCAAGAGCAACCAACGAAGGAGACCCTATGTACGCATACCCTTCCATTGGTTTAATTTCCATTTCATTTAAATTTTATATTATTTCTAATTTTTTTTTACTAAAATCATACGCTAACTCGATTTTGATAATGGGTAGCTTTGCCGTCGAGGAAAATGTGGTGCCAAATCCTAGATGAGACCCGGGACGTGAAACACGTCTGCGACACGACCTAGACGAGGTCATGGCACATATGGGAGTTGTTGAGACTGAGGATGAGTCATACTCCACTGCTAGCTAGGATTTACTCCACATAGCACGCAAACAGCAGCCCTTCGATCCGCCTAACCAGCAAGAGGGTGAAGATGAGGATTATGACGAGTCGGGGGACCTTGATAATCCGTAGGTGGCATCTCAGGGCGAACAGGGTGGTGGCTCGAAAGATAATGAGGAGGAGGAGGATGATGATGAATAAACTTATTTTCATTATGGATAATTTGGTATTGTTATACATTAATTTCTATCTTTGATGTTAAACTTATTTTGCTACGTTAATTTCTATCTTCGATTTTGGATGTTGTAAGATTTATAATATGCACTATGCTACATTTCTACATTTCTATCTTTATATTTCCATCTTTAGAATACATGATTTTTTTTAATCCACAAACGAACTTCAATCAAACAAAATTAACAAGGAAAATTACTAATTAGCATGACTGGTACTTAACCGATATCGACAACGTGTATATGCGCATTCGACACAAATCGAATGGCATTTGAAACAACGTCGATATCAATCATACAAGACAAAACTGATATCGCCAAGGTCCTTGTACCATGTCGGTTACCAACGAAGAAACAACAACATCGACTGTATCGTTCGCAGATAGTCTGTAAGTATAACTGAATAGAAAATCGATATAGCCTATTAGACTTCCATCTAATTCAATCGACATCGACTACACTTCGACCACTTCTCGTTTATTAACAACCATGGCAATGTCGATTTACATCTCACATTGCCTCAATTAACAATATCTTATGTATGACCGACATCGGCCACCTATTTATTAAACCGAACTCTAATCGTCATGTTGCCGACGTTAGTTAGCGGGTATTTTTTTACCTCGGTTATTTGAAAAAAAAGGTAAAAAGTATATTTTCTACCTCGATTTTAAAATAACCAAGGTAAAAAAATATAATTATTGCTGCTGTTTTTTTAAAAATCGAGGTAAAAGAACTTTTTACCTCAGTTTTCAACATTTTTCCCCAGACACTAAGGTAAAAAGGGCGAGGTAAAAGGTCCATTTCTGTGAAGATGAAGGAGCAGTATTGAAGCCATTTACTATTTCCGGATCCTATTCCCTTGAATGCGGCAAGTATTTATCAGGGAGATGGCAGTTAGATATGGTAATTTTTTCTCCTCTCTTGATGATAATCTAGGGTTTGGGATGTCTTCTTCATAGTCTCCTTGTGAGCTGCCATGGTGTTTTCCAGTGAAAAACTAGGCAGTTTCAGCAGAGAGTCGAGGAGAGATAAGTTCAAGAGAGAAGTATTTTAAACGAGGTCGGAAATCTTAACAAAGGATCCATAGTAGTTCATTTCACAATGAACAATCAGTTGGGAATATATCTACGTTACGCAGGTGGCTTTCTCATTATCAATTGATTATCTTATTACAGCTAATAGCTGGGGATTTGACTGCAATGCTCATCTCTCAAGGGATGCTAATTTCTCTTCGTCAACCTCAAAAGTTTTTCTTGCTTGCTTCAACTCCTCATTCATCGCCAACAACTCTGTACACCGATTAAGTTTTGGCGGATCCTGCAACATTAAATACCATCTAACGTGAGCACCAAAACTCTTGTAAACTGAACAAAGCCAACCAAGAAAGTCAAGCTTCTAACAATCATACACGTGTAATAAACATAAAATATAAGCCCCGTCTTGGTCTTTTACTACCTAAATTCAAGGTCAGAAGTTGTCATGGCGTGTTTCTTTAATTTCAAATAGCCAACATCCAAAAAACACTTTCACTTGTCAGAATAAACTGATGGATTTGGGAAGAAATCACAAGGAAAGAAAAACAAAGAGGAAGTTCCACACGAGAAAATCATCTGACAGTGACAAAGCATGGACTTGAAAGTATCTACAGGTAAGGCCTTCATCATTGTCAAATTAGAGAAGGCAAGGAAACAAAGCAATAGCAAGAACAATGAGAATACAGAGAAGAGCAAGATTTAGTTGGGCAAAAAGGAGGAAACATATGGAAAAATAACAAGTTATCAAGAAATCAAAGAAGCTACACAGATCTTGTTTAGTTTTGATCCTGAAACAACCCCAAGTAAGATCCACTCTTCCAAAACTCATCTCAGTATGAGCAGTAGATACACAAATCATTTTTTTGCACAGAAGGAGATAGTGTACTACTTCGAATTGCATGCTCATTCGATTCTATTTTGATCAGGGAGCAAGCTAATGAAACTGATAAGTTATTGTGTGTTACAAATGCTACGATAGCCTCATTTCAGTAAATGAGTTGATTGTTAAAAGTGAAATTGAAATGGATCATCAAGATGAATACAAAGAAGAACACAAAATGGGCTTCAGAAATCTAGAGTACTGTCAAAACGCGTACCATGAAAAATGAAAATTACAAGAGAAAACCAATTAGATATTTCTGCACATTTTGCTACAACGGTTTCCATATTTAAATTGATTTTTTTAAAAAGATCACAAGGTATGTATGATATAAGTTACCTTTCGGATTAAAAACAAAAAGTCCTCAGTCAGAAGCTTCCCTCGTTTTGATGCCATGTCTTGAGCTTTGTGGACCTACAAAGGTTAGACACAAGCCATGACAAATCAACACGAAAAGTCATATGGCAGTTTCAGTTTTAGAAAAGGGATTGGGGTTACCATATCTGTGACATATTCCACAACAATGTCTTCCACTAGAGACATAGTTTCAGGAAGCGGCTATTACATGCAACACAGAAAAATATAGTGGATGTAAGGTCACAAATTTTCAAGAGGGTAAAAATTATCAACACGTGTATCAAGTTATCCACTTCATAAAGCTTAATCCATGGAAAACGTCCCAGCTTGGGTATCACAAACACTGCAATTAAAAAATATACTCTGTTTGACTGCATGGAATCCATGGTACGGAAATGGAATAGGGACTGCTAAACATCAATTACATTTCCATACCTCTGAATCCATGAAACACACACACACTTATAGTTTGTCACCCGTAATTACTTTAAGTTAACCCACTTCAACTACAGAAAGCATTACAAGCAGAATTTTTGAAAAAAAATATCATAGCAGCGGTCTATGGTAAAGTTGAGAGGCATAAAAAACTCACACATAGTCAGTACATGTTATTCAATCCATTTACACATAGGTACCTTATAACTGAAAAGAACTACTTCAGTAAGTTAATCTGCCGGTTAATGATACCCCATAGAAAGAGATTCCAGGGAGTCTACGAATTTAAGTAAAAAATTGCAGTTTCTATCCAGATGAAGAGGAGTCTCAGAGTAAATTCAAAAAGCATAAACTCAAGATGTTCCAACAAAGCCATAATCATTTCTCTTAGAAAATAAAAAATTAAATCACACAAAATAGAGAAACAAAATGACTACAAAAAGCAAGGTCAGTTTTAGTAACATCAACTAGAAAAAATTGTGGTGATTTGGAATATTTAGGGCCGAGAATGGGCATGAGTCGGAAATATGTTTGTTAGTTCTAGGGAATCATTTCCTGAACCCCAGTGCTGTGTATTAAGAGTGGACAATCAACCATTCTCTGGATATTTGAGGAATTCATTTCCATATATTTCACAAAGAAAAAAGACTAAATTAGTAAATATAGCTTATAATTTTAAATGCAAAGTACATTTGCAATTTTGCATTGTGAACTAACCAACACCGTTATAACGACTATACCACCAGTCTCAAAGTACCAATCACCAATGTTTTCAGTGACAAACTCGAAGAATCTTGTTTAACAAGAACACTTACATTTGGATCATCCCCAAAGCCATACATCATGTGCTGCACTATTTCACAAATAAAATTATTATTCCATCACACAATCTGAAAACTCTGCAACTATAAATGTCATGGAAAATGATAACTAAACTACTCACAATCTTTCTGAAACATTCCTCGCTTGCGCTTAACTGAAGTTTCAGATGGCTGAGAGGATCCCACTTTCGCTTTCGAGGAGGGTCCTGCAGACGAGGTACTCATGCTCTATTTTGGGAGAAAAGAAATAAAATAAGCATAAAATGTCAGCTCAAAAAAATAGTAGCTTATCAGCAACCTGCAATCATGCTTAGCATAATCCAAATACTTCAGCCCTACAGTAACTAATAAGTAGGGTGTGCAAATGAAGTAACCCGCCTGCCCCGAGTTGGGTCAGTTCGGTTCAGGTCGATATCTCTGTGAACCTGGCTCAAAACGGTGTTTTTCCTTAATTCACTTTATTCTCGAATCTGAGTCCCAAATAACACTCTTCCAAATTTAAGTCCCAATATAATACCTTGTGGGACAAAATCAACCCACAAAAAGCTGTATCATCAGATTTTGAAAAAAAATATATGAGTGTGTGTGTGTGTGTGTGTGTTTTCAGGGAGGAATTCTGGAAACAAAAACTTACACAGTGATCCTGAGATTCAATCGGGCCAAGAACTGGTATTCGGTTGTGTAATGCTCTCTGTATTCCTATTATTCCGGACATGATAATATACTTCATTCAATCATTCTCTCCAATCCTCACAGACACATCCATGCATGGAAATTACTATTTTGGACAGTAAGTAAACAACTATACACAGAACAAATGTAGACAGCCAGACAGTAATAATAGGTGGAAACAACCCCGGTTAACATTTGCATTATTCTCTCTTATTGTTTGCATACTCAAATTTGATCCAACTATACTAAATATTTAGCCTAGTCTACTTCCAATGTCTGCATTTCAGAACTTCGATCGCTGCTATAGTTTCTCGCATTGTACACTGAAATTCACGCCAAGAAATTTCTACAGACTCTATGATTATCGTATTATACTGTTACATATTCCAACAGATTAGACAACAGGAAATTTCTTCTTGATCAATCTATCAATTAGCCATTCTAAGCCATGACACTGACTAAAAAAGAACAAGTAAACCGACTCATGTAAAGTTGACCGTTTCCTGTTTTACGTATGTATTGATACAATGACGATCCAACAATCTTTACCTAACACCATATTCACCTCAACATGATTTCAATGGGAGTCAAGGATTATTTGATATTCATTTAAGCAAACAACTCAAGTGCTCAACTCAAACAGTTACATCCAACAACAAAACCACAACTTCTTCATCAACACATCTGAATAAGAAATCAGTTGGATATCGAAACCAAATCGAAGATGTAAATGAAGTCATAACGAACTACAATAGAAGTTAAATATCATAGACGAAAA
>JAULKJ010000002.1:6511508-6522402 GCA_032355405.1 Rubia balearica
GATGCTAACATTGTTGGTTCCAAATGGGTCTATAAGCTCAAGTATCGACCGGATGGCACCATTGATCGTCACAAAGCTAGACTTGTGGCACAGGGTTTCTCAGAGATTCTGGGTTTTGACATTGACCACACTTTTAGTCATGTGGTCAAAGCCTCTACTGTTCGGACTGTTCTCGCTATTGCCACGATGCGTTCCTGGCCACTTCATGAGTTGGATGTCGAGAACGCTTTTCTTAATGTTGTTCTCGATGCTCCGGTATATATGAAACAACCCGTTGGATATCAGTACTTTGTTCATCTAGATTATGTTTGTTTCTTGCGAAAGGCCATTTATGGTTCCAGCGTTTTAGCACCTATTTGATTCATCTTGGTTTTCAGTGCAGCTCAGCCGACACTTATTTATTTGTTCTTTCGAGAGGGTCATCGTTACTATATCTCCTTGTGTATGTGAACGACATCATTCTTACAGGAAACGACTTGAATCTTCTTCGCCAGTTCATTGATCGGACACTTCGAGAGTTTGCGATCAAGGATCTCGGTGCTCTTCATTACTTCCTTAGTCTTGAAGTTTCACCTACTTCATCGGGTTTACTTCTTGGGCCCAGGACATCCTAACTCAAGCTGGTATGTCTGACGCTGCACCAATTTCCACGCCATTTGTTCCTGGATCTCAGTTGCATAGTTCGACCAGTCCACCATTTAGGAATCCGACCATGTATCGTTCTCTTGTTGGAGCTTTTTAGTACTTGACCATCACTCGTTCAAACTTGGCCTTCTCGGTCAACACAATTAGTCAGTATCTTCAAGATCCCAGAGATAATCATTTTGCAGCAGTTACGTGGATTCTGCGCTATGTTCAAGGTACTCTTCATTTTGGTCTCACATTTTGTTCTGCTAGTTCTCCTGAGGTATTGGGGCATTCTGATGCTAATTGGGCTCGGTGTCTTGAGACTCGTCGATCTACTCATGGATATGTTGTCTTTCTTGGTGGGAATCTTGTTCTAGGAGTGCCAAGAAACAACCCATAGTTTCTCGTTCCATCACTGAGTCTGAGTACCAATCTCTAGCCAACACTGCTTCGGAGGTTGTTTGGCTCACTTACTTGCTTCATGATCTTCGAGTTCCTCTGTCCGGCCTTCCGTTGTTGTTATGAGACAATAGTAGCACTATCTTCTTGGCTCAAAATCCAGTAACTCACAAGCTGGCGAAGTACATCGACATCGACTATTACTTTGTTCGAGAGTTGGTGGCCTCCGGCAAGTTTCGAGTTGCGCATGTACCTACTTCTCTTCAGATAGCGGACATATTCACCGAGGGGCTTTCTCGTCTGCTGTTTGAGTTCTTCAGATCCAAGTTGTGCGTCGGCGAACATCCGACACTTCGCTTGAGGGGAGGTATCAGAATAAATCAGTTAGATGATTAGATTTGATTTTATCTTGTTGACTAGTTAGAGTTATATTAGAACTAGTCAACTTTCATGCTTTGTACTCTCTATTTATTCTCTTCATAATTAATAATAATTATTACGGGAAAACATTCTTTCAACCTAAACTCGTGGGATCCAGTTTTAGAAACAGTAGCTAGTTATATTTAAGTTCGACATTCGGGTTCCTTACACTTGATGGCAGCATTTCATTAGTTTGAATTGTTCAAGGGAAGCATAATGGTGATGAAAATATCAGAATAAGATGCATCAAAACAAGAAAAATGAGAAGACCAGAAACTTGCCTATAAATGAAATTAAGCCCATATCCACAATACTGACCTATACTAGTATACAAATAGGTAAAAGATGGATTGAGCAGTACTTACTGGGTGTAAGACTCCAAGAACCATAATGGTGTCCCCAGAATGAAGAATATCACCCCTCGATCGAATATGATAAGTCGTCCGCATAAACTCCAATTCTGAGATGTCTTTTGTAGCATCATAAGCTATCAGAATCCTTGCTGGCATCAGAATGGCAAGTTTTGAAGATGGAGACATTTTCTTCTTCTTGAAATTGCTGGCATCAGAATGACTTGAAATTGATCAGTTCAATGCCTGGTAGAACAATTCCAGTGGATATTCTTTGGCTCAGAAAAGGCGGGAAGCTATAGTAATGCCAATGGGCACATCAGGACAATCCCATGTTGACAGCTTCTTCGGAGAATCCCAGGAAATTTTACTCCTGCCTCAAAATGATTCCCAAGTATATTCCATTCTCAAATTTGTTCTGCGCCTTAATTCTACAAACAAAAGCTAAACATCTGATTCTTGATCACTGTGGCCAAGCTATACGTCTCGCAATCAAAATCTAATTAATTTGAAACACGAACCACGGGAGCAAAGAATTACTACAGAGATCGTAATTCATTTTGTTAGTACAGTATATAATTTTGGTTTTTGTGATTAAGATAATATGATTATTACTTATCTTGATCTTTCATGGAGAATGGCAGAATGCAAGTTGCCAAGTACAAACATTAGAAATTTCAGTTTGATGTACAAATTTCATTTATTGAAATAGATGTTGAAATTGAAATAGCCTTCTAGATTGGAATATCAGAAGGATAATCCTGAGGATGTCTGCGAATGGCTTCTCTCAGTGTTTTCTCTTGCTCTTGAAGATTAGCGGGGGAATCCTCGTACACATCAGTAAACAAGTGTTCCAATGGCGGCTTCTCTGCTCGGTCTGCTAACTGGATGGCTAGCAACATCTGCAGTACACAATCACACAAGTGATTAGCCAGAGTTCATATGTCAGAAATGCATCATTTCATTAGCATTACGTAGATGGCGTGAATGTTTAAACCTGCTTCCTGATGTCCCCACGGAGTTGTGATTCAGCCTCATCGCTCCACCACTCATTTCTCTGTATCCATTTTCTGAACCTGGCAATGGGATTCCTAGCTGTCCTCCAATGTTTGATTTCATTCACTGCTCGATATTTGGTTGAATCATCGGACGTGGAATGATGTCCAACTCGATACGTTAAGGCCTATAGGTAAAGTAATCAAATCCTATGTTAGTACCAAGAGAGGAGTTCAGATCATCTATTCCACAGATGATATGTCATTAGTGCTCATACTTTTCTTGTTAAGTGGCATAACATTTGTGAGAATCAGGATCACAGGTTACCAAAATGATACTGAAAGCTTGCAGTTACCTCGATTAAAATTGGTTTCTGCTCGCTAATCGCCAGTTTCCTAGCTGAACTGATTGCACTATAAACAGCCAGAGCATCATTTCCATCCACGCGCATACTGCTAATGCCATAAGCTTGACCTCTAACAGCAATCCCATCACCTGCCATCAAGTGAGCTTTTGAAATTTGATTGCAGGAGCAGCTTTTTGCACTACTTAAAGTTTACAACATCATAACACGCGTAAAAAAGAATTCAACAGCAAGTTTTTGTTGCTAGGAACCATAAGGGGTGGGAGGATAAATGATACTGCATAGCAGTATAGGGTAATTACTTCTGAATTGTTCGGTTATAGGAGTGCTGATTGCCCATCCATTGTTTCGGCAGATGAAAACTATGGGAACTTCCATGACTGCTGCAAAGTTCATAGCAGCATGGAAATCTCCCTGCAGAATGAGAACCAGGTTAGATGGGCTCAAAACAGGATCTCAAGCTTGTTTAAAATTTGAGAAAAGGGAAGAATGTACAAAAAAATATTGATTTGTTGAACATGAATATATGCACTCTATGATTACCTCACTGGTGCCACCATCACCCGTGTAGGTAACAACGCAAGCCTCTTTATTTTCCATCTTCAACGAATAGGCTGCGCCTGCAGCCTGAGGGAGCTGTGTTCTGAGATAGAAGAAAAGACTAACTCAGTTGCGAATAATAAGGGAAGAAAACAAATGTACTGCAAACAAGGTCCTTACGCAATAGGCGATGATATAGTTATGCAATTGTGCTCTTTAGAACCATAATGTATTGGCATTTGTCTGCCTTTTCCACGGTCTTCCTTATTTCCGAAGCACTGGTTAGCAAACTCTTGCAAGGTGTATCCACGCCATAATAGAACTCCAGGTTCTCGATACTGCAATGGACCATCATTTTGTGCAGTGTTTAACATTCACTCATTAATTACAAGTATTCATTTCATTTTCTACCATTAGCACGAGTACATACCTGCGGTAACACAACATCATCGGGAGTAAGGGCCGCTGCTGATGCTATACCGATGGCCTCTTCCCCGCTTGAGGTAAGATAGAAGCTGATCCTTCCCTGCCTCTGCGCTTCGTGGAATATGGTGTCCATTGTCTGAATAGTCACCATTCCACTATACATTTTCACAGCAACTTCTTTGCTCACCTGGAACATGTTAATGGATCAGAGGGGCCGGGTAAAACACGAAAGAATTCATTTTACATCATGAATTCAGAAAACAAGTGAACTCAACTCTATGAATGGACAAAAACGAGGGGGTAGAGTGAGCACCTGCTCTAATTCGCACCCTGAAATGATGTATCCATCATCATCAAGAACGCGATAACATGGTATCCTTTCGGCAGATGATGCAGAGATGAAGTTCTTGAGGGGTGTGAAAGCGACTCTTCCACCCGGAAAATCTAAACCCTGAAACATCCACAATGTGAAGCCAAAATTTTCAACATTGTCTATATCCGTGTCAATTCTGTTGAGTAACATCTCTTCAACAATTCAAATTTCCCTCAGTAGTTCTGATTGAATATCCAAATCATGATCAAGATTAGCAATATGAGATACCATGTTCATTTCATATGTAGAGCAGACAATAAAAGATTGAAGATCAAACCAAGTTTTAGCACAATGCTTATGTTTCTCAGAAGATCCCTAACTTTTGTTACAGTTATTTTGAATCACAACCAGACTTTTAATGTTGTGTTGATCATCCCAAAGTTTTTCTCATCCGCTAAGAAATACCACTGCCTTCACTTTACAATTGTCGTTTAAATTTGTTTCATACTCTCTCCGTCCCACCAATATTGACATATTTACTTTTTCAAAGTCAAATTTAATAAACTTTGACCATAAATATATCATACTCCCTCCGTTCAGCTATCATTGGCACACTTTCCATTTAAAGATGTACATTTTAGTTTGACACATTCCAAATATAGAATGGTTTAAGAAAATTTCCACCATTCAATTTACTTTTTTTTCTTCCTATTCATTTTGGTCCACATAATTGGTATCTTCAAAAAAATATGTCAAAAAAGTGAAGTGTCAAACTTAGTTGAACAGAGGGAGTATGAGATATTGTTGAATTCATTAACATATATTTTCTAAATATTAATTTTTATGTGAAATTGGTATGTGTAGTTAGAGATATTAATGGGTCAAACATGATCATTGAAGACCGTGAAAAAACAAATAGGTCATTACCGCTGGGACGGAGAGTTGTTGCATGTAGTTCATGAGAAACAACTCTTACTAAAACATCACTTATTTTTATTTATTTTTTAAAAATAGAGTTCCCGATTATTATAAACTTAAAGGTGGATTAAGGCTTTGCTTGATAGAGATCCTTATAGATTAAGTTGATTTTTTTAAATTTAAAAGCAATGAGATATCATTCTGACTATTCGTGTCGGTTACGCTCTAGGTGTCGTTGCATTTTATGATAGTTATACATTTTACACAATATAGAAATTAATTAGGATTTAAATGAAAACAGTTTAATACTCTCCCTATCTTAAGTGATGATATCATTATTTACGTAGTATCTAAAATTTATGATCAAACATAATCAATACAAAATTGGAAAATAAACTATGGGACGGAGGAATTAAAGAAAATAATCTCTCTGTTTCGTTGAATTTGACGCACTTTCGTTTCCATAAGTTTGGCAGGGTTTTTTTTTGGTAAGATTCAATCAATTTCATCTACTCGTTCTACTTTTTCCTTTCTAAATTTAGTTTATCCACTCATTCTATACATCTAAATCAAAACATGTGTGATTTATGATGTCAAACCCAATGAAACGGAGATTATCATCCGCATGTAGACTAGTATGAGAAGATAGATATGAGGGGTGCGGAAGAAAGAAGAAATTGGTGGACGTGACAAATTGACAAGACAAAGCAAAGAGATAGAGACAATTAAAGGCCAGCATCTCATCCCAACCAAAAGGATGCAAAATGAAGACACGTTAAAGCCATATTTGTCAATCAAGTTTATCAACATCATCACGCCTTTCAATCCAGGCTCCTCTAAAGATGTCTGCTTCTTCCAAAATTTTCACAACCCTTCATTTTATGAATCATTTTAATGGTGTAGGAGTTTTTTCATGGATTTATTTCTACAACAATATAGACCACTTTGAGTTGGTCTCGACAGGTGGATACTCGTCCGTCCAAAGGGGGAAAATCATAAATTTGTGTTCTTTTTAGGTGTTTTAGTCACATGGTGTTTCATACTTATCACTTGCCACATCACTCTCGTTAAACGGGAAAAGTGACATATTTAAAATGTATAACAACTCTTTGGTTTAACAAAATCACAGAAATGTACCTTTCTTAGTGAACATTATTTAGAAGGCAAAATCTTGGGAAAAATCGTTTTTCCATAACTTTATGGAAAGACGGAGTTTAATTACAATTATAAAAGGTAAAAAGGTCTAACTTGCAATATTAAAGTTTTATTATACAACGTGTAGTAGTCATAAAGTTTAAAACCCGATTCATGCAACCCGAAAATTTTCTTAATTTGTTCTAATTTACACTTTAAACCTTGGTCTTTTCATGACTTATGGAAAGACCGTCTTTCAAAAGATGCACTCTATTTAGAATATATTACGTAAACGCTAATTTTTTTACACCAATTAATTCAATAATTAGAACATAGAATGATTTTATTTTTATTTTTATTTTTAATTGTAGTGATATACATATAATTCTGAAAACCTTTTGAAATGAATCTCAACATGTAAAAAAATAATTTTTCTTTTATAATTGATCTAACCGTTAGTCGGTCTAATATAAAACATTCCTTACGTTAACTAGTTATTTTAGTTAATTTTTTAATTGAAATTATAATCTATTAAAAAAATCAATCTAGTTAAGATAGAAAAAGTTAGTGTTGGATTGGACCGGATCGAAAATAAAACATTAAAAAAATCTTTGAAATGAAGCTCAGGTTGAAAAAAAAATTGAAATAGATTCCAATCCTAGATTCAAGTCTGATCTATTTTACCAGGTCAGCCCAGCCTTAAGTTTCCACCTGCACGCCCTCTTCTTCGAGGAAAGGCATGGAGAAGTAATGATCCATTTATTGCAAAAGTGTTTTCACATCTTCCCTGCTTTTGTAATAAATTCTCCTCTTATAATTAAAATAATTATAATATAATAAGCAGGTTTTTTCACATCCTCCCATGTTAGGAAGGGGAGTCTGTCTCATTATACTCCCTTCGATTTTTTAACATTGGTTCACTTCCCTTATGGGATGGTTTTTTAATATTGACTTGGTAAATTCTAGGTTGTTTTCATACACACAATTCACTTTTTACTTTTTCAATGCATTCTCAACCACTAATTCGTCAATATTAGTGAATCGAGTGAGTAGATCATTTACCGATTAGACCAATCTTGTTAAATCTCCTTCACTTTAAAATTATAATTATCAATATTTTAATATACTTTTTTAAAAAATAATTATAGAAACCCCCCTACAATACGTAAAATAAAAATAAATACGTATCAAAACATCTCATTAGTGAAATTATGATAAAATGACTCATCTAACAATTAGGTGGTGTAAAATAATAATTTGTATACAAGGGAAAGTTGAAAGTAAAATAATACTCTGTGTATTAAGGAAAAGTTAAATATTTGAATAAAAGAACGAGAAAATGCATCCTATTAGACTGACTAACAGTTAGATCTTGTTTCAGTATATTTTATGGTTAAATTATAACTATTTATACATTACAAATACATTTTAAATATCTTTTAAAGTTAGAGAAATTTTTTTGCAATAAACAAAATTAAATATCAAATCATTCCATTAATTACATTAAACATAAAATGATCTATGTCACGATTAGTTAGACTAAAATAAAACTGTTTAAAAGCACTAATATTTACTCTCAGAACATTTTATAAAATAATCTCATGAAAAGTCCAAGCCAACTCTCGGTTCATAAACAAAATTAGGGTTGTTCTACTTGTACCCCTCATCATTTAAAAGAGTAGACAAACCAATTTTTTAGGTTGTTAGGACTTAAAATCATTTTTTTTTCGTTTTCAGTGTGGTTTCTAAAATTAGAAATCGAGGGACGGTTGCCAAGTTAAGTAATCCTTGAAGAAATTATTACGGGTCCAAATGTAATTTTTACTTTTTCAAATTTTCTAGTTGTCATATTTTCTAAACAACAAAACAACCACAAAAGTCTCATAATGAAGATTTCTATATGGTTTCTAAAATTAGAAACAGAGGGATGGTTGCCCAGTTAAGTAACCACTAAAAAATTACTACGAGCCGACCTGCGATTTCTACTTTACAATTTTTCTATATTTCATATTTTCTAAACCACATAAAACTACAAATCCCTACAATGGGAAATTTTAATGTGGGCGGTTGTCAGATTAAGTAACCGCTGAAAAAATCACTACAGGCCCACCTGTGATTTCTACTTTTCAATTTTCTAGTTTTCATATTTTCTGAACAACAAAAAACCACAAATACCCCCACAATGGGGGATTTTAATGTGGTTTCTAAAATTAGAAATTGAGGGACGGTTGCCAAGTTAAGTAACCGCTGAAAAAAACAACTATGGGACCACTTGTGATTTCAGTTTTCATATTTTCTAAACCACAAAACAAATACGAAACCCCACAATGAAGGTTTCAATGTGGTTTCTAAAATTAGAAATCGGGGGAGGGGGCGGTTGCCAAGTTAAGTAATCGTTGAAAAAACCACTACAGGGCCACATGTGATTTCCACTTCCCAAATTTTCTAGTTCTCATATTTTCTAAACAACAAAGCAACCACAAAAGTCTCACAATGGAGATTTCGATGTGGTTTCTAGAATTAGAGACAGAGGGACGGTTGCCAAGTTAAGTAACCGCTGAAGAAACCACTGCAGGGCCACCTTTGATTTCTACCTTTCAATTTTTCTAGTTTTCATATTTTCTAAACCACAAAACCTAGTTTTCATATTTTATGATCCACAAAACAGCCACAATTCTCATGGGGGGGGGGGAAGGGGGTGTAATGTGGTTTCTAAAATTAGAAATTGAGGGACGGTTACCAAGTTAAGTAATTGCTGAAGAAACAACTACGGACCCACCTATGATTTTAGTTTTCATCATATTATCTAAACCACAAAACAATCACAAAACCCCCACAATGGGGGTTTCAATGTGGTTTCTAAAATTAGAAATCGATGGGCGGTTGTCAAGTTAAGTAACCGTTGAAGAAACCACTAAAAGCCCACATGTGATTTCTATTTTCCAAATTTTCTAGTTTTCATATTTTTCTAAACTACAAAACAACCACAAAAGTCTCACAATGGGGATTTCAATGTGATTTCTAAAATTAGAAACGGATGGATGGTTGCCAAGTTAAGTAACCGCTAAAGAAACCACTACGGGCCCACCTATAATCTCTACTTTCAATTTTTCTAGTTTTCATATTTTCTAAACCACAAAACAACCACAATCCCGGAGGGGGTGGGGTGGATTAATGCGGTTTTATAAAGTTAGAAATTGAGGAACGGTTGCCAAGTTAAATAACCGCTAAAGAAAATACTACGGGCCCACCTATAATTTCAGTTTTCATATTTTCTTAACCACAAAACAATCACGAAACCCCACAATGGAGTTTCAATATGATTTTTAAAATTAGAAATCACTACGAGCCGCTGAAAGAAATCACTACGGGCCTACCTTTAATTTCTACCTTATATTTTTTCTAGTTTTCATATTTTCTATCTAGTTTTCTGGGGTGCATTCACATTTCGTTTCTAGTTTCTAGCTTAATTTTATAGTTTCTAATTTCCTTGGTTGGTTCTAGTTTATTGTAGGTTCATATTGCCATTTATATTTTCTAATTCTTTTATTTGTAATTTATTTTATATTTGTAATAATTATTCATATTAGATCAATATTATATTGTAATTTTTTAGACTAGATCAATATTTTAGTATTTATTGTAATTTTTCTAATCGTAATAATGGGTCTTTACGAATGTAAATGCTTTTCTTTTTTTATTTTTTTAAAAATTAATTTCTCTTATTATTTAATTTAAATTCATAAAATATCTAATAATTTTTTTTAAAAAAATGAAAGTAAATTTTAAAAATAAAAATACGTTTTTAAATTTCACTTTTGAATTTGGATAAATATTTTATTTACATTAAATATTAAAGGTAAAATTAATGTGTGGGGTTCATGAATATTAAAGGGAGTGATTTTTTACTATTATTGAAGAAAAAATAAAATAGTTTCCTAGTGGTTGTTTGTGTTGAGGGTGAAGAGAGACTGTGATTTACTCCTTCCGTCCCATTACTTTTGGGCACTCAATTTTTTCTAAGTTAAATATAACAAAGTTTGATCATTAATAATAAGTTAGTAAAAATATCATGTAAATATTTTTAGATCCATCTAAATATTTAAATTTTAATCATAATGTTTTGTGCAAGATTATCATATCTAGTTGGAGATACTAACGGTTAAACATATCGTTCCAGACTGTGAAACAATTATTAATAGGAATGTAGGAAACTTTTTAATGCTTGCATGAAAGCAGTGATTGCGATTCAGAAATGTTGGCCAAAATCTGTGTCCCGTCCCGTTCTTGAGAACAAGACACGTGTGCGGTGAAACACCTACTCCCTCCGTCCCTTTTATTGTGTCTTACTTGAATAGTGTTCAATAAAATTGATGTTGTTTGAATTGTAAAAAACTATAGATATAT
>JAULKJ010000002.1:6548441-6561210 GCA_032355405.1 Rubia balearica
CGTGAATCCGAGGTAATTCTTACGTGCTTAAGGTGTTGCCTTCGGTGGTTTTATCCTAGGGAACGATGTCATACGGGGCTAATTCGTTTCAAGGGCAGTGAACGTTGTTCGCAACTCCACCTTTATGTGATTGCATGTAATTGTGTTACTGCTTTATGTAAATCGCATGTCTTTATGCTTTCAATTAATTTTTAGCATGACACTGTAATGCATGATCAATTAATAGAGTTATTCATTTGATGCATGCTCATCGTAATTTTATTTTCGAGATTTATTTATATTGCTTTATCTCCAATATAAAGTGCAACAGTTTCCTAATATCATTTTTTTATTTGTCGGTATTATACGTAGTTAAACATATTAATAGTCAAACTTGTTCCTTGAAAACCGTGAAAAAAATTATGTGCAGTTTATGGAGGGACGGAAAGAGTATGAATAATTAAAACTTGTGAAAATTTACTATTTTGAAAATATATGTTATAACTCATCTAACAAAGTAACACGCAACAATATTTGTACTTATACACTAATTCAATTTTATGGTCAAAGTTAAGAAGTTTTGACTAAATGAATACTTAAATTGTAGGTTGAAATAAGAGAGTATATGAAATATAATTATTTACAATTTCGTCGTTTAACGTTCGGTTTTCTACTAATGAGTAATTTTGAAGTAGATTTGATTTGTAGCTTGTGGCAATTCTTGTAATTTGTAAGTGTTGATTAACCATGAGAATGGTGTGCAGGTGATATTGGTGTTGTGTTAATATTAGATGTCCGGCCGATGGTGACAAAGAGACGACATGGTCGCTGTTAGATGGAGAAGAAGTTCAGCCAATCCGGACAACGTTACGGGCTCAACTTGTTGAACGGAGACAAAAGTCCGCCTGTGACGGAGCAAGATCGCCGAAAAATCCGACTTTGACTGAAAAAGGGCGCCGGAGGTGGTGTGGCACACTCAAATATGTTCGAATATGGTAGGGTAGGTGGGTGGAGTGGGGAGGGGTAGGGTCAGGTCGGGTCAAATAGAGTCGAGTTATATCGGGTCTAGTTGGGTCGGGTTGGGTTGGTTTGAGCTGGGTTGTTATGTCTCCGGTCTCCCACATTTGGTTTGTCCTTACCCCGATTTCAGTTTAGAGTAGTGTAGTTAGCCACTAAGGCAATTCGGGTGTTGTGTTCAACTGATCAGGCGCACTCGGAGAAGCTCCCCCCCAAATAAATGAGGGTCTGTAAGTCTCTATACGCCAGGTTAGCGTGGAGCATGCTCCAATACACCATGTTGGTGTGAAGCTCAAGTGGGAGGCCAGCCAACTCAAACTGTGTGAGCCATCCATGTGGGAGTTCATCAATCCCACCTTGTAATAGTTAGGTTTTTTCTCGTTTTTAGTTATGGTTTTTCAATAGTTAGGACATCAATTGTAATAGAAAATAGACTAGCAGTAGTACTAGTTATCACCAAAATTGTAAAACTATTTCTATGTATTAATGAGAAGGGTCCTATTATTTATTTTAAAAAAATAAAAATAATTTGGCCTTTGTGCACCACGACCGTCGACCGGTCAAGACATCACACAAGTGAGCACTGTAACGTGTAAACGGCTGAAATCGTTTCTAGTAGCCTGCCTGTACAACTCAAATACAACTCCCTATTTATATATTCCTCGTGCAGGTTATAGGTTGGATCGAAGGATGGACTTATTGACTTACATTAATGCCCTTTTGAAAAAAATCTAATAGGAAATAATTTAAACTGAATTAAATTACATTAAACATGATAATTTAGAATAATTAATATTCTAATCATCAATAATATAAATTATATTAATTAAACTGATATAAATTGTAATTAAACTGAAAATGATATAATATAATACACTTAATTAGAAGATTGGAGCATCTTTTAAAAGATGGATCAGTAACTCCTATAAATTAAGCATTCAATTTAGTTGTTCACGTGCTAGCTACTAGCATCACTTTAACTATTATTTTTTTAAAAACAATTTTAACATTTCAATGTGTATGTGTCATCAGAGTCAGAGTTAGAGTCAAAGAAAATTAGAGGTGTTTTAATGAAATAACTTTTTAAAAAAATTCACACACTTAATTCAAAAAATAATAGTTTAACGCTTAATCTGAAACATTTTTTTTGAACAGTTAATATATGTGAATTCTTTTCGAACATTTAACTTTTCCATTTTGATTCGATCATCGAAATGTATTTGTCTTAATTTAGTTCATTAGATCTGTTAAAGTCATAGAAAAGAGAGGGGAAAATGATTTTTTTAAAAAAGGAAGGAAATGGGGAAGGTGGAATAAAAAAGGGAAAGAATAAAGAGTTCAGTGAAAGTAAACTTTTATGTATAAGGTACGCATATCTGATTTAGCATTCTGATTTCAATCTCTATCTATCTCTAACCTACGCTCCCAAAACACTGTATAATGTTCAAATCAACGCCACCCACTATGGAGGCCCGCCGTGGCCGGCGGCCCCAAATTACGCCGCTGCTCTGAAAGTTAAACCACTAGCCTTCAACCAAGACCCAACACCACATCTGCATCCTCTCTTTAGTTGCAAAGGCGAACTCGCCGTTCTTTACCCAAAAAGCGAAGTTGACATACTCTTTGCCCCATTCTCGAAATATCTCATCGGAAAGTTCAGTCGGGGTGGCCCCACAGTGGAGTTTCTCAGGAAACGAATTCAAACAATTGGATTCAAAGGGCACGCCAATCTCTCCGCCATGGACAATCGACACATTAGAATAACTTTTGATCTTTATGACGATTACCACAGGTGTTGGTTGAAGAGAAACAGGTCTCTAGGAGGCAGTATAATGAGGGTTTTGAAGTGGACTAAAAGCTTCGACTACGACGCAGAATCTGCTCTTGTTCCAGTATGGCTCACGGTGGAGTTTCCGCCGGTGAACTTCTTCCACCCGAAAAAGGACATTGGAAGATCACTTGGTGAGTTACTCTTCTCAGATGCTCCCACTAAGAATCTAACAAGCCCATCTACTATTAGATTGTGTGTAGAGATGGATGTTAGCAAACGAAAACCCAGTAAGATCAGACTAGGGTTAATTGCTCATAATAAATCTTATGACATCTTCTATGAAGACTTTCCTGATTATTGTAAGAAATTTTGTAAGTGTTGGTGTCTTATGAAACACAAAGTTATTTAAGTATAATTGGATTCGAGTAGGTGTAAACTCGGGACGTTAAAACAAGTTTGGTGGTGTGGAGTGCACACTTGTAAACTATCTACGAATTTTATAAGGATTAATTGTGTTGGTGATGACTAACATGGCTTGTCTTGGAGTGTGAAAAAATGTATCATTTCAGAATTTATTATAATTCTGATTTGGTGGTGCGTATCGCTTAACTTCTCTTGATTGAAAGGATAAGAATGATATTTGATTAAGAACGATACATTGAATGTGGTTTTGTGGAAAGATGTATCATGTGGAAGGATGCATCATTTCAGAATTTATAATTTGATAGTTGTGGGTATTGTGATATGCAATGAATTCTTGCATCCTCTCGGGACAATTGTTTCCTTTATATAGGGCGTACGCATGCACACAAATTAAATATAAGTGAAAAGTTCTCAGATTTTTTTTCCCAGACTTATTCAGTAACCAAAAATACAATTACTCATGCATATTCTCCTAATTCAAGGCTAGAAAGGGAGGGTTTCTCGATTGCTTTATTCTCGAAGAGAATTCGTTTAACCAAAGGTTGTAATAGGGTCGAATTACTTTTTAAAGAAAGCGTGTTCAACACAATTTATATCGATATCCAAGCAAGTTGTTTACCACAATCATCCAAGATTGATTATAGCGTTCCATTGGAATGTGTATTACAGCAAATTACTCCAACAAGGTTTTGGTTCTAGAATCTATCAGAGAGAATAATCTCGAAAATTATTATTATGAAAAATAAAATTTCGGAATAATAAGGTCTTTAAATATTATAATGAAACCTTGGAATGATAAAAAAAGAAAATTTGAAAATAATTCTGAAATAAAACAAGAATCGAAAAACACTCAAAAATAGTAAATTGACGTTTCGATGCTTTAAACGAGTTCAAATGGCCAAAAAACACCATGCATGAGCGCATGGCATGATCATTAATCTATTCGTCGACACGGTTCTAACAACACCGGACTCGCCTGATTCTGACACCAAACGCAAAAGTCATCGTATCGGACGTTTACAGCGATCTATCGCTTCTTCAAATTCGCCGCCATTCTCCCTTCTATACTTGGAAGAAATCAGAACTACCAAAGTGATATCAACCCAAAAGCACTCAACACAAAGAAGGGACAACCAGTATCATGTGACCAATTTTTCTTTAAACATCATATAAAAGCAAGACAGAATAACTAATTTGATATAAATATTTACAATAACAAATCAACAGGACATGCTGCAACGCAAGAATGCCCTAAAAGGCTAAAACTAAAAATACTTTAGATTCCTCATCCATCAGTACACAAAGATATAAAAATTTATCAGCTCGGCTAGCTGCTCCAGAAGCGACGGTGGCGGTGACCCAATGAGGGTAAGGACCAGGTATCGGAAGAAGCCGAGGAAGACGAAGAAGAAGAAGAGGAAGAATTAAGAAATGATTTGAGGTGTTTCACAATCTCCCTAGGCTTCTCCAGATTAACTGCGTGCCCCGCGTGTTTAATCACCTCTATCTTAGCACTATCTCCGATGTACCGCTTCAATCTATACCCCAATTCAACGGGAAATATCCGATCCTCCTCTCCCCATAATATCAGCGTCTCATGCCTGATCTTCGGCAGCTTCGACAGCTCCCGGTCTCTGAGTATGGTTTTAATCAGCTCTCTCTTCTCCTCCACGAAGTCCGTGCACATGACGTCGATGAAGTCCGAGAGGAAGCACGAGGGCACCGCCTTCGCCGGCTTCACGAACGCGAACCGCATCAGATCTTTCAGCCTCTCCGGCGTCTGGGGCACCAGGATACTAGCCGCCTGATCGATGTCAGAAACCTGGAAAAGCCCGTTCTCCATGTCCTTCTCCTCCAGGCACACCCCGGTGCAACACAGCACCAGTTTCTCGATCTCGTCGGGGAACAGCGCCGCCAGGTTGTACCCGACGAACCCGCCGTAGCTGATCCCCACCACGCTCGCCTTCTCCACACCGTGAACGTTCATCAGGGCTTTCAGACAACGGGCCTGGAAAACCTCGGATCTCTCTGGCCGCGTGGTCCAGGAATCGCCGAAGAAGAGGAGATCGGGGACGTAGATGTTGTATCTGCTCATGAAGTGGCGGAGGATGTCGCCGTATTGCCACATGGCGTTGGCTCCGAAGCCATGAATGAGGATGAGGTTAGGCTTGTAGGACTTGCAGAATTTCGGCACCCAACAATGCATCACGGTTCCATCTCCCAAGTTGGTAGTTACGGGTTTCAGGCCGGAGTAGCCGAAGAACGAACGGAAAAACCAATCTGTTGATGCTGTGAAGCTAATGCATCCCGCCATAAATTGAAACAATCACCTCTCTCTCGAATTGATGTTACGGGAAAATGAATGCTGGATTTGCTATTTCTGTTCAGGTGTTGGTGGTGGAAATTTTAGCTTTTATAATTATCAGAGTTTTCTACGGTTATTTTGTTTATAATTTTTTATGGAAAAAGTTAGGGTGTAGAAAATGGTGGACGTGGATGACAAAAGTGAAAAGTTCTCAGAGTTTACCGTAGAAATGCACGGTGGATATTTTTATTATTTTTAAATAATTAAAGGCTAAGTTTTGTTCTATGCAATCTAAAGTTTAAGTAGGGATCATTACGCAATTATTAAATATTTTAATTGGGATGAGGTTTTTTAAAGTTGTAAATAAATTTGGGGATCTATTTGCAATTATCAAAAGGTACATCATATATATACACACTAATGTCACAGCTCTGCCTTAAGCTCGCACCTCCGCCTTCAGCTTCGATCTACGCTCTCCTTGTCGACACCACCATCGTCGTCACGTTCACCGTCTTCATCCTGATCTTCCTCCTTTCTGCTAGAATCTCTAGAAACGGTGCTGTGTTCAAGGAAATCAACAGCGTGAAGGACTTTGATCGCGGCGGTGCTGCCTCAGAGAAGGAGAGCAAGCCGATTTCGAGTAAAAATGGTGACACCGCGATTGAATTTGGGAAGGATTGGAGCTCTGAGAGTAACAACTCCAACACAAGTCGGAGCAAGTCGGCGGCGGCGGTCACGGTGTCGATGAATGGTGATTCGGAGCGGAGTGGAGCCGAGGGGGTGCAAATTGATGTCGTAGCCATGAAGTAGATTAAGATGCACGAGGTTAACCTTTGAAATTGCAAGATAGACAGTCACCCAGGGTTTGGCCACGTCCATTCTGCAAATGTGATAAAATGTAGAAAACAATTCTACACTAAAATTCTTTCTGGCCTTACGGAAAACCTTCTTAAAGCCGACTAGTATGGTCACCCTCTGAAGATGCAACAGAGCAAAATCAACACCTTAAAGCCTCCAACACGGCCATGAAGTAATCTGGGATGGGTAGAGTTAAGCTATATGGTAGCTAGTGCTTATATACACTAAAAAAAATTGACGGCGGCCTCAGCTCAACATCACCAATTAATGCAGGGAACCCTTATCTTACAAACTGACAGACAGGGATGACACTCCCTCAATGCAGCCACATCAGTTACTATAAGTACACTACCACAACCCATTCCCACCATAATTCAATATTATAGGTGATGCAATCACAAAAACAAGCTATATCTATATTCCCTCCCAATGATTTAGGAACTAACACGTTACTCGGAGTAATTTTTTGAAATAACTGTTAAACGCACTGCCGATTAATAGTGATACTACCCCTCTTATATTTCAAATTTTCATTTTTCTCCGACCACTAACAACTGCTGCTCGAAAAATGATATTAAATCAAGGCTCGGTTTCACTTTCTCGCATACCTTTACCCAAGGAGTCAGCACTCACTTTGCCGCCGACTTCCTTTCACAATTTTTAAGAACCATTAAATTCACTTTATTAATCCACCTCACCAATGAACCTCTGCCCACTTAGGTTGCCATGCCTTCCTAGTTAGGGGGACTTATGGTATACATCTCATCGAACCAAGCAAAGTCTAACACTAAGGCCAAGACAATATACAAGCTGAGTGAACAAGCGAACACAGGGAACAATCCACTAGATACAAGGCTCACCTCGCCTAGAGAAGAAGAACAATTAACACCCCTGGACATCCTATTGAGACCATAATTCAACAATGAGAAACACATAATGTGGGCCACAATCACATGACCATCTATTGTAAATGAAGATCAATAATAATGAAAGAGGTAGCGACAAAATTGGCCAAGATATTGATACAATAGAAAAACTGACTTGAGCATCGGAGTTTAATCCCTTGGACTCCACAGAATCTTGTTTACAGGTATCCAAGGCGATTGAGGTTATACGTGCCAATCTTAGAGGATATGCTTATCCGAAAGGAATTCTCCACATTAGTAGGCTTCTCCAGCAGTGACCTTGGCAGACTGCACTTCTTTATTCGTGGTGGGTATGGCCCATGTTTCTCAGATCATCGTAGTGTTGGCCATCATGATGTCCGTAAGCTATGTTCCTTGGATCATTGTGGTCGTGGCCATCATGGTGGGCGAGCTAACCATGCCGAGAAGATCGTGGTGTCCGAGCGAACCTCTACCTTATTTCATGCCTATACGTTTTACTCTAAGTCGGACAGGCAGTCATTCTGTTGTTGAGCTTGGTGTTTGGGATTTATATAATTATATATACACCAATTAATATGCATATTAAGTCCGGAGGGATGAAGAAGCAAATATAGAAAGGCATAATGTAACAACTTGCAGTTTAAGTTGCACATCAATGTATTGCCCACAACTTCTCATATAGCATGAGTCGATTTATGGTTCTTTGTGAATATTTAGATGAGCTTTGGGATGAAATGGAGGGCCCTAGTTATATTATAATTTACGGTTACCCATTCCTCAACTGTGCTAGTTGGAACAAAACTTAGGCCGAAACTCCCAATTGTAGAGAAATAGGGGATTGTATGTGTAAGTGGGATGAGTTAGGAACTCTCATTGTACATGTTATGAGATTTTTAAATAAATCTCTAAAATAACAATAAAACCTTGAAATGGTCTCCTATGAGGCAGACTAAACTTTATGGAGGGATCTTTGTGCAATCCTCCCCCATTCTTCTCAAATCTCTTACAAGGATCTTTTCCAATTTTTTCATTGTTCTCTCTTCTACTGTAATTTGCAAGAAAAAAATCAAAGAAAAAATCAGCAAAAATTTTAAAAACATGAACATGATCGTCAAACCGAAAATCATAAACATTAACTACAACTAACAAAACATCAACTGAAAATCATAAAACATCAACTACATCAAACAATATATCAACATAATTGTCAAATTGAAAATCATAAATATCATCTACAACTGACAAAGCATCAATTAAAAATCAGAAAACATCAACTGGAACTAACAAAACATCAATATAGTCGTTGAACTGAAAAATCATAAACATCAATTGAAAATCATAAAACATTATCAAATATTAAATCGTCAAATTAAATATCAACTTCAAAGTAGAAACAAATTGCAAAACATCAACATGATCGTCAAACTGAAAATCATAAACATCAACTACAACTACAACTATAACAACATCAACTAAAAATCATAAAAACATCAAATACAATTAACAAAACATCAACATTATCGTCAAACTGAAATCATAAACATCAACTACTACTAACATAATTGTCAAACTGAAAATCATAAACATCTACAACTAACAAAACATCAATATAGTCATCAAATTGAAAATCATAAACATCAACTACAACTAACACAACATCAATTCAAAACATAAAACATCATCAAAGATTAAATTGTCAAATTAAATATCAACTTCAAAGTAGAAAAAATGCAAAACATCAACATGATTGTCAAACTGAAAATCATAAACATCAACATAATCGTTAAAGCTGAAAAATCATAAATCATCAATTACAACTAACAAAACATCAACTAGAAATCATAAAACATCATCAAAGCTACTCAGCCAATATCAAAGCATCTGGACATCGCACAATAATTGGAGAAATAGGCCAATATTAACTAATTTGGATACGGTTTATTATATGGTAACACAGGTATACGTATTGCATTGTATCCCAGCAGTACAGTTTGTGTACGGTTTACTGATCAATTACTTCACATAAAAGGTGGGATGTGTATTATATTTATAGTTTAAATTTAAATTACATACGAATAGTGGTGAGTAACTGTCTGTATTGTATCCATGGATATGGTATACGAATTGGAGAAAAGAAAAATAAGAGAATAAAATTAATTTATGAAATCATTATACACACACATATATATATATAGGCCAAAGTTATAATATTTAAATGGAAAGCCCTTCACTTATTCAACATCTTTTTAAAAACCCCATCACAATTAGAATATATAATAATTCCATAGTACCCCCTGCCTAAAGTTTAGACATGCTAAAACAAGACTTTGTGTAAAAAAAGTTATTTTTATCATCTCCAACCCAAGAGTCTATTTAGAAAAAGTCATGTCTCAGACTGATAGACTCCCTAAGTTGCCATACCTTCTCCAATGCAAGGGTCAGTAAAAACCCTTTATCTAATGTGTTTTTTTTACAGTATCAAATAGATCCTGTGTCTAGAGAGTTTCAATGTGCAGGCCTCTCTTGTCTACTCAGCAAAAATTGAAGAAAAAAATTTGGCGCCAGTAAATTTTTGGTCCCACTAAAGTTTTCCATCAAAACTCCGAGATCAATTTGGCAATAAAATCCATACATATTTCAAATTAATGAAGACGGTTATACAACTCTCCATTCTCCGCGATGTCGATATTGCCAACGTCATCTTCTTTGGTCGTGACGAGCTCGACGACTTCAAGCACTGATAGGTACTCCGTCTTCTCCGCACCAATTTTTTTCTAATTTTCCATTTCATTTTTCCATATTACGTTTTTCAAGTCTATCTTAATCTTTACTTTCCTAGGATGGTAGTGTTTATTTTATACATATTGTGTTAGATTTTATCTCCCACTCGAAACCTGGTGAAATGTTTTCTCATGGTAAATTTCTTATGTGCTGGTCGTGGCTATTATAATAGTAAAGATTTGTGTGTTTCATGGGGCAATTGTGATGATGTTCTTGTGATTAAGGAAAAAAAATTCGATATGGCTGGGTTGTGTATTTCACTATGTCCTCAATGGTGGTGTGTGTGTATGGTATTGATTAGTTTTAGTTTGAAATCACTAAAAAAACATGTTTGAATTAATTATTTTTGTGTAACATACTATCAGAGTATATAATCAGGATGATATTGCATGTTGAGCATTTCAAGAAATAGGTTTCCAAGCTTCAGAGGTCAACTTATATAGATATAATTTGCTCAGGTGCATAGTTTGCTTGTTTAACTTGCAGCAAACACAAAACTGATGATTGGAATTTTTCTTTCCATATGTATACCACTTAGTGCTTTGCTTACGTAGTTAATTTTTTCATAAGATTGTATCACTTATATGTGTCTCTGTCTTTTGGAATTCGAATGCAAAGTTCTGGCGCTTATTTGTGTTTATTTGATCTCAGGTGGATGTTGTTTGTACTAGTTTTTTTCCAGGTTGATTTTGGGTTCTTCTTGGATGCTAGTTCTTATGGATTTTGCAGGTTTTCAACATTTTTTTGCAACCAAACTTCAATGACTCTTCTGATACTGTTGGAAAATGGGGTATAATAAAAGTTGAATTTAGTTAACTTTTAGGCTCAGTTTTGAATAGTATCCGAAATGAATTGGGTTCGGAGGATGACATTTTTGGATTCTACGTTGCGAGTACTATAAAATCGGTTACTCGAACATTCAAAACGGATCAAAAGTGAATGAGATATTGATGTCTAAAGATTCACTTTGGAAGAGGAAATGTACGAAAATACTCTTTGTGCCCAAACCGTTACGTTTCCAACTGATTTCGAGTCAATCATAATAATGACGTACGTTACGAGTTTAATCATAATAATGACTTATGTTATGAGTTTAATCAGAATAATGACGTCCGTTATGAGTTTAATCAGAATAATGACGTCCGTTATGAGTTTAATCATAATAATGACGTATGTTGTGAGTTTAATCAGAATAATGGTTTCCGTTATAAACACCTCTATAAATAGGACGTCTAGATTTCCAGAAAACTATACTACTCGAAACTACTCCTTCTGTGTCCTCGAGTTCTTCCTATCTCTTTTCTGTCCCGATTTCGTTTTGTTCTTCTGTCGGACTGGTGATAGTGCTTGCGAGCCTAGTGTGAATCCGAGGTAACTCTTACAAGTTTAAGGTGTTACCTTTGGTGGTTTTATTCTGTGGAACGACGCCCATACGTGGCTAATTCATTTCAATGACAGTGAACGTTGTTCGGGACTCCACCATGAACTGATTGCATCAATTTTATTTCCAAGATTCAATATAATATGCAATTTTTTAAAACAAGATTTAAAATAAATCGCTTTGTTTCAGTATAAGTTGCAACAGAAACCAACATGAGCAGCAACAAGAGCATTGATAGAGTTAATGGAAGAAGATGAATCAGAGGCCATTTGGAACATGTTTTAGGCTGATACCATGTAAATAATATAAGAAGATAATTTTAATGATGGAAAGTGTTAAGATTTCTATTGAGTGAATATAGTATAAGTAGAGTACAAGTCTGTAACTAAATCTCATGATGATTGGGATTTTATTTACCAAGTCTACTGATTCTACGTAACAATAATATAACAATACAGACTGATTCATACAGTAAATACAGACTTGGTCAAACAGTAACTAAATACTGTTAACACAACCACAGATCGCTAAGCCCTAAAACTTCCTTCTTCGTTGCTACGACAACACCACCTTTGGTCGCTACAATTTGCCTCCGTCGTAAGGACTTTGATAAGCCAAAAAAGTTGTGCTTTGATCATTCATGTAATGCTTTAATCATTCACCAAATTTGTTGCCGCTAAAATTTTGATCAACCTTTTGTCTTTTATTCTTTAGTCGTCACAAATTGTGAATCGTGATCTGCCAACACTATTCCATGGCTACCAACAGATCCAAGATCGGATCTCCTTCATCCGTCAAGCCACTCCTCCTACATCACCGCAGAAATCTTCTCTTCGTCCTGTTTTCACTGTCTCCAATATCCAGCACAAACTTTGGGTCTTGGATGGTATCAAGATCACGTATATTGTTGGATTATAAATATATTTGTTGTTGGATTTATCGTAATAAATAATTTTTATATATTAATTTTTTATTTACTGTTATTATAAATAGTTAAATATATTACTGGTCAAACACACTTCGTAAAATTCATAAAAAAATAATTTATGCATATTAGTCTAAAAAGAAAGAAGCATGAACCATTGGTTGTACGGGAGGTAGTGTAGGTTAGTGTGGTAGGAGAGAAGAAGAAAGTATAGGCGCACTAGGATAATGTGTAAAATAATGCAAGGCAAATATTGAGATAGGCGGGGTCAGGGCTGCTTATCGAGCGGGTCGATCGTGAGAAGAGGGTTGCTCGACTCGACTCGAAAACAGTTTTACCCCTTACTCGACTCGAACTCGATACTTGCGAGTTCTATTATAACATGCTCGAGCTCGATACTCGCGAGTTCTATTGTTGCTCGATTGCTCGACTCGAACTCGAG
>JAULKJ010000002.1:6632396-6643578 GCA_032355405.1 Rubia balearica
GAAGACATCCAGAGAAGAAGGTTAGTTTTTATTTTTATTTTTCTGTTTATTTTAAAATTTTAAATTTGTTTCATACACGTATAAATGTATTAGGGCGTAAGTAAGTAAAATACAATGCGTAATATAGCAGCACCCTTCATGTTTGACAAATTATTAGTACTACTATAAAATAAAGCAAACTACTTTACACATACATTTGCTAGTTTGTAAATCATCATCAGTATATAAACATATTCCGCATTATCTCCGTTTTTTATAAAAAGAAAATTTATCTGGAGATTGTATTAAAATAACAATGGGTACATTCTATTTTTTGTCTCTGCTTATAAGGATCGAATAAAATTTCATGGACTTCTTCTCAACTCTTTTTTTTGATGAATTATATTTCTTCTATATTTTATATATAGTTAATTTAGTTTGGTAAAAAAGGTCATTGACGATGTCAATGCGCGGCATTTTTGTGAACCAGCGCGGAACCACCGTCCAATACATATTTCGCTATCAGAACCTATTGTCTCATTGAAAGAAAACCGAAGGACGACTGCGTGCTAATGTTAAACGGCAGCTAAGGTAGAACTATCGTCTTACGTGTGAAAAACAGCGGGGTTTAGATTTTAACCGTCGTTGAATGGTTTAATTGACGTCGGTAAGATAACTGCCATTGAGTGGTTTGATTGACGTCGATTAGATTTTAACTGTCGTTGAATGGTTTAATTGACAATGATTGTTAGTAAATGTCGCGACATGACTCTTAGTTTTGATATCGGAGCAGGTAAGCATAATTAAATTTTATGTCAAAAGTCGTGCAATCCCGAATATCGGTCAATTTTGTAGCATTCATTCACGCGTTTTACTTGGAATTTGTTGTTCATATAACCCAATCCTCAAAATGTTGAACGTAGACATGTTTGTGGTCCACATTCAGTTATTAATTGAATCTTGTAGGAAATTGAATTTGTTCACCATTGATGACGTACAACTTCTATCAGTTATATAAGGGTGCATATTAGATCCCATAACTACACACTCACTTCCCTTTAGGCGTTCCTTCTAAAAAAATTACTCACAATCTCTTAGCCCTACCCGGTAAGTTTTGCTTGATTAGTTTTTATTTCGTTCATTATCAACTTTGTCTTCAAAAACAATCGTTCATATTCTTTATTTCATTGCATTATAGTTTTTTTTTTACAAACTCCAGGCCTACCTTTTGTGAACCAGTGTGGAACCATCGTCCAATACATGTTTCGATATCGGAACCTATTGTCGCACTAAAGGGAGATCGAAGGACGGTTGCGTGCTAATGTTAAACGACACTTAAGGTAGAACTGTTATCTTATGTGTGAAAAATAACAGGATTTAGATTTTAACCGTCGTTGAATGGTTTAACTGACAACGATTGTTAGTAAATGTCGTGACATGACTCTTAATTATGATATAGGAGCAGGTAAAAATAATTAAATTCAATTTCAGAAATCATTCAATCTCGAATATCGATTAATTTTGTAGCATTCATTCACGTATTTTACTTGGAATTTGTTGTTCATATAACCCAATCCTCAACATGTTGAACATAGACATGTTTGTAGTCCACATTCAGTTATTAATTGAATTTTGTAGGAAATTGAATTTTTTTCACCATTGATGACGTACAACTTCTACCACTTATATAAGGTTGCATATCAGATCCCATAATTTCACACTCACTTCCCTTTAGGCGTTCCTTCTAAAACATTACCCACAATTTCTTAACTATATACGGTAAATTTTGCTAGATTAATTTGTATTTCGTTCATTATCAGCTTTGTCTTTAAAAATAATCATTCGTGTTCTTTATTTCATTGCATTGCAGTTTTTTTTACGAACTCCAGGCCTACCTTTTTGTGAATCAGCGCGGAACCACTTTCCAATACATGTTTCAATATCGGAACCTATTATCGCACTGAAGGAAGATCGAAGTATGGATGGATGCTAATGTTAAACGACACTTAAGTTAGAATTATCATTTTACGTTTGAAAAATAACGGGGTTTAGATTGACGTTGAATGGTTTAATTGACGTCGATTACATAACTGTCGTTGAATAGTTTTACGTGTGAAAAATAACGGGGTTTAGAATTATCGTTGAATGATTCAATTGACAACGATTGTTGGTAAATGCCGCGACATGACTCTTAATTCTAATATCGGAGTAGGTAAGAATCATTAAAAACGATGTCAGAAGTCGTGCAATCCCGAATATCGGTCAATTTTGTAGCATTCATTTTTGCGTTTTACTTGGAATTTGTTGTTCATATAACTCAATCCTCGAAATGTTTAACGTAGACATGTTTGTGGTCCACATTCGGTTATTAATTGAATCTTTTTGGAAATTGAATTTGTTGACCGCTGATGACGTACAACTTCTATCAGTTATATAAGGGTGCATATTAAATCCCATAATTTCACACTCACTTCCCTTTAGGCGTTCCTTCAAAAACATTTCCCACAATTTCTCAATTACACAGTTTTTCTTGATTAATTTGTATTTCATTCATTATCAACTTTGTTTTCAAAAATAATCGTTCATTTTTTTTATTTCTTTGCATTGCAGGTTTTTTTTTACAAACTCCAGGCTCAAACTCCATGCCTACCTTTTTGTGAACCATCTTGGAACCACCTTCCAATACATGTTTTAATATCGGAACCTATTGTCACACTGGAGGAAGATCGAAGGACTGCTGAGTGCTAATGTTAAACGACACTTAAGGTAGAACTGTTGTCTTATGTGTGAAAAATAATGGGGTTTAGATTTTAACCGTTGTTGAATGGTTTAATTGACGTCGGTTAGATAGCTGTCGTTGAATGGTTTAATTGACGTCAATTAGATTTTAACCATCGTGGAATGGTTTACTTGACAACGATTGTTAGTAAATCCACGACATGACTCTTAATTCTTATATCAGAGCATGTAAGAATAAATAAATTTGATGTAAGAAGTCGTGCAATCCTGAAAATTGGACAATTTTGTAGCATTCATTCAAGTGTTTTACTTGGAATTTGTTTTTCATATATTGCAATCCTCAAAATGTTAAACGTAGACATGTTTGTGGTCCACATTCGGTTATTAATTGAATCTTGTAGGAAATTGAATTTATTGACCATTGATGACGTACAACTTCTATTAGTTATATAAGGGAGCATATTAAATATCATAATTTCACACTCACTTCCCTTTAGGCGTTCCTTTTAAAAAATTACCCACAATTTCTTTATTACACCAGGTAAGTTTTGCTTGATTAATTTTTATTTCGTTCATCATCAGCATTGTCTTTAAAAACAATTGTCATGTTCATCATTTCATTGCATTGCAGTTTTTTTTACAACGTCAGGCTCAAACTCTAAGCCTACCTTTATGAAAGTGTTCGATCCGGTGAGGGACGTGATGGAATTTAAGTTACCGTATTCCACGTGAAGGCATGAACCAACACCGTGTAATTTTTTATGCTATATGATACTATTGTAATTGTAAAACATGCACCACCACAATGCTCTAAGAGATAGTGGTTTGCTTTCGTAATTCATTTTGTGGTATGATTGTTTTGAAAGTGTTTCTAATTTATGTGGCATTTTGTGTTGTGAACTCATTTTCCAACTATAGTTCTGAGAGATGAAATGCATTACCCAATGAAATTCTCCTTTTCGACTCTCCTTCTAACATCGGAACATTATTATTGATTATTTGTTACATTTTACATAGGTCACAGACCGGAGAACGAAACTATGATTGAATACAAAAGCTTAAATGTTCAATGCTTTGGTCAAGTGCGACAGAAGTCTCGATTTTGGAAGTGCATTAGGAAAATAAGGCAACTTACTCTTTCCTTAAACAATTGAAGGATATGGAAACAAAAATACTGATAGTTGAAGTTGTGGAGAATAAAATATTACGAGCACAACAAATTACACTGTTTTGGAACATATCATTCACAAAACAAAACATTCTTCAAAAATAATAATTCCGTACATGGAAACATTATCATTAAATGAGAATTACAAATGTAATTGGATGTCCAGAATTGTGATCTTTGCTTTGGCCATGTCTCTCCACGTGCCTAATTTTTCTGACAATCTTCTTGGTTTGATAAGTAGTCTTCCTCAATTATATTATCTTCTTCATCTTCGCTTTCATTTTTTTTTGCACATGTCCACCATGAATGAGTAGTCCTATTCATCACTTACTGTTTTGTTCACCACATCAGATTATAAATATGTAAGGAAAATGTAATAAAGATTAAATGAAAAAAATCACTTTCATCTGTGCAACCTCTCTCACTATTTCGTCCTATAAACCTATACGACCATTTCCCATTAATGAGTTTACACTTATTTTTCTCTAAGAGCTTTTGGTCATGCAATTTAGGAGGCACTTCCCTGCTCCAAAAGGTAAACGTGTTTTCCGACTTCAGGTATTTGGAAATGAAAGACCCGTACAAGATCTTAATAGCCTTCTTCTTCAAATGCACAATGGTTACCAACATATGTTGCAAAATGGTAATGCTGAGATTAAACTTCACATTCTTCATCAAATAGTAAAATAACATAACAACGGTGACTGTGGTCTTGCTAATGTGACCCCTCACCGACCAAACTCCTTGCTACCATCTTGTGTAAAACCCTTTGCTCTATTGTCAAATACTTGAATTTATAACTATCGACTGAGTCAGGATAGGATACGGACCTATTAAAGTATAACTGGACTAGTTAGGTAGGATTCAAAAAGATATGATCAACATGTACGAGCCAATTATAACAATGATATATGTTCAAAGTACCGTCAGCAATCGCTGGATAGCAGTCCTCGAGGCTCTTGTACGGGTAACATAGTAAATAATTGATCTATCATGGTTCAACGTCAAATTGTCTACCATTTACCATACTAGAGACTGACCCTCCCTCTACCGACACCATGTTGGCATAAATTTGAAGCTCTTTGCCACACTTTTTTCCGAATTGTGCTGCATCTTAAATGTTAAGGATTTTGGAACAACATTGGAATTCAAACAATGATATAATACTACTCAACCCTAGAATCATGGTATTATTTAGTTCAAGCACATACGATTCTAGTAAGGCATGTTCTAACAGATTATTGTACTTTGAGAAGCAGCAAGAGACGCGAACATCGTAGCATCAAAAGTTGGCACCACTTTTATTCGTTGTGCAGATTGTTTCGTTCGCCTAGTAGTTTGAACACGGACAATGGAGGTGGATGCCATGCTTTTAGTATTGAAATTTATTTGAAGGGAAATTTTGAAAGAGTTCGATGGAAATTTCGTTTCCCAAATACGGCAAGGGTTTCTTGCCCACAATCAATTTCGAGTTCAAATGGCTTGCCGGCAGGGTAGTTGTATATAGTGTACTTAGGTTCTAACATCCTAACATATATCAAATTTATTTATTTAATAATTTTTAGGCTTCTTATTTGTCTAGTTCATTTTGCCAAAATGGGTACCAGACACATAACACATGGGATTCGACTTCGGAAAAAATATTACGGGAAGTAAATGTCGTCCATTTTCAAATATCTGAACTCGAATCTTACCTCAGAATCATTAATATTATTCTATTGGTTAGATGAGGTGGTCACCTTTAATTAACATGGTAACTCACAATCATGCCAAACTTGAAACTGATTCAATCGACAAGTACACATTTATCATGTTACGACCATATAATTCAATAATGCTGCAATTTGTAATGTGATGCTACAGTCTCATCATTAATCCCGAGATAGATAAAAAAATTCAGTCTTCACAAATTCTTGGTTATTTAACGAAAACGTGTTTAAGGAGCACAAAGGTACAATGTGACGCCTTCCTCATCTTCTTCTTCTTCTTCATCCCTGCTAGATGAAGAGATGTATCTGAAATCGGGCTCCTCTTCAGCTTTGCTTAAATATATCATAATCCCTTGCTCTCGATGGTAACTTTCTTTCTCTTCCCTCAATTCCTTCACCCCCGTCTCTAGGGCTTCCATTTGGCTATTGAGCACACAAATAAATTCTTCCACTTGCACAGAAATACATTTTCGAAGCCTTTGGACAAAAACCATAGAATTCAACTAATTACATTTAAAATACAAATTGCAGATAATAATGAATGGTGTATAACTTAAAATCTTAGTCTCCGAATCTCTAGCCCTCTTGGCGCCTCCCGGAACCACCTTCACCTTGTATTTGTTGGTATTTGTATCAAATTGGAGTAGCTTCATTTCAAGCCACTTGTATCTTAGTATTCAAGGTGGAATGGCGGTCTATGGGTACACCATAATGCCCTTCGATCATCCTAGTTACCAAAACACCAATAGGGGAATTCCCTCTTCGCAGTGTCGACAACATTTTCCTTGTAGGACATTATTGTGAACCTGGGATTCAACGGTTTCTTTTCCATGATGTAATAGAAGACCATAAGATTTCCAATTGTGGGCTTGCACACATCCCCCCATGGAAGTACACTCATGGAAACTCAATCGAAAACCACTCGTTGATCCATGGTCAATAGCGACAAGTCATATTTGTCTGCTTGCCCGATCCTGTCACCTTGTAATCTAAAATACTTACGACTCGTTTCTATGGGACGCAGTGGTTGGGAGTCCATATTAGCTAGCTAAGATTGTTGATGGGAATTATCATTAAGGCCATCAGGGATAGTAGGGTTTAGAAAACTATGGTCAATACAGGATCACCCTAACACAACATTTATCGTGAATTTGCCAACAGTCACCATAACTCCACTGACCTTGGTTACCCTATTATTGTCATGATGTTTTCCAAAATTTGCAAAAAATTATTTTACTTCGTCCCAGGGGGAGGGGGGTTCAGCTATCCATCATAATTAGATCATGAAATAATGAGAGGCGTAGATAATCCAATATACATCCAAAATTTAAATTAACTATGAAATTGGGTTTCAACACGTTGCTTGCAGTACATGTAGCCATTGAACATAACACTCCTCTGCAGCCTAGTTGAAGAATTCATGACTCGCTCTGGGCTCTAGAGAATGCTGGTGGCCCCCTTTGTCTTCTGTTTCTCCACAGGAATCTATTTCCTCAGAAGTTTATCATCTTTTGGTTCCTCCCATGGTAGGTTGGACTTTGTATCTTGACCACCAATTGAGTTGATGAAGGATTAGTTGGATTTCTTTTTCCCATAACTTTACTCATTGTCACTGAATATGAATTGGAGAAAATGTAATATTAATTATTTAATGGAAAATTGGAGCTGTGGTATTCCTGGATTTAGTTTTGAGACTTGGGAGGAATAAACATTTTTATATGTTATAAGTTCAGAAATTGCTTGTGTTTCCATGAGACGGTTTGAAATCGACTGCTATATATTTTGAAGTAAAAAAACACAGGTCTAAAACTTCTGTGAGGTTCATTTCCCATTACCAAATTCTATCTTGACACTCGAATCGATCTTGTAATTTTGTTTGATGGAGCTCGCCATTGTACTGAAATAGGTTCAAAAATCAAAACATTCAACCATTAGCACATTAATTGAACGATAGAAGGAGGTTCAATCGCATTCTTTGAAACACTGACTTTCATACACTAACCACTGTTGCCTTTCACACGCAAAAGTACAAAAAATGCAATCTGCCCCCTTCTCCCAAACCTTTGTATGCTTACATACTATCAATATCCAAATGATCCTTTATATTACTTCACCCACCCTCATAGATTCGTTATTGGGATTCATCGAAAAGACAAGATGGTGACAACCATTTTAGGATTGAGATGCATACATGAAAGGTTACAGATCTTGGTGTGTGTTCATGGAATACTCAACAATTTCTTCTCATTCCGAGGGTATGTCATTTTCTACAACCATTTCCGTCAAGATGAACAGATTGTCACATATTATGGTCACTACCCACCCACGTGAAAAGCTTCATTAGGGTAGGCTTCATTGTTAACCATTAGTGTCATGTGGAGTATTTACAATATCTCAAGTTTTATCTTGTATGTTTTGTTCCCAATCTTACGGTAAGGTTTTCATTTTTTCTTTACATTAGAAAATAAATAGTATCTTGATTTCTAAGTTATTTATTTTCGTTAACATGTACTCATTATTTGAATGATTGCTCAATTAAAGAAATGTAAATTTCTTTTGCCAAGGTTTTAGATTGTAGAATTCGGGCAAGGTACATGGGAATAGCTGGTGGACTGAATTCTACTTTGCATGTGGTACCATGCGAGACTTGGAAAACTCAAAGGATGGAATGCGAGGGAATACTTCTATTTTTTCCCTTATTATTCGTTCATCCCTATCGTAATATTTTAGTTATATGATAACATTTACATTATATTGTTCCTAAAGAGTAGGACACCGACATTGACCATCAAACAAAAGACTCGTGGCAGTTGGGTCAACAACTTGAAGGCATCTGAGATTGAAGACCCAGCCCCTCGATTATGAAGCAATGCATTGGACATACAAGACATCGGCATCTCTATTAGTAGTAATTTTATAATATTTGTTCTTGTTCGTTTACTATTCAATCCTATGATTTGATTTTCGATGCTCTTCATTAGGTATTAACATTATTGTTAAAGATAGCACTTTAATACTTATTTAGAAGATGTATTGGTGCTTAAACTTATTCCAATGTGGGGATTGAAGGCTTTTAATTAAGAAAATAAGTAGAAACCATATCTCGCGAGATCTTTTACGAGACTGGACAAAACTCCTACAATATCATGATGCGAGAAATAAAGAGCACAACAATATCAAGATGCAACAAATTTTGGTATCATTTCCAATATCGGAGTTTCTATCAGTTCGCCACATTTAAAATTGAAATCATACCCGGAATCGTCACTAGAGCTTCCGAGTTCACTACTGGCATCAGAACATAAACTACACATTACAATTGGTATTATGGAATACCGACTGGAATACCGATATCAGATGATAAAGTACATTTCCGTAATTAGAACAGTCCACAGCGGTTTAAAAAATAACCACGATGGACCATTCAACTGTGGAAATAGCCAAACGGTAACGGTTTGAAGCCCATCGTCGATCAATGCAAATGTTCAACGGTGGTGTCAGAGATGACGGTTTGGAACAGGCGTCCATGGTGCACTATAACCAGTGTTAATACCTCCATCCCGGTGTCTACAAGACAACTTGCAAATATTCAAGTAAAGTGAAATGAAATAAAAACCTTCAATCAAGGAAGATGACGTGTTCAATAATTCACTCCAATTAGTAGAGTATAACACATAAACACCCACATATATGCCAATTACTAGAGTATAATGCATAAACACCCACACATATAAAAATTACTAGAGTATAATACATAAACACCCCCATATATAAAAACCATGTAATTAGAGAAAAAACCTTAAAGTAGTTGCTGCATCAGTATGACATTGAAAGAAACCATTAAAAAAGACCAATATTTTTCTTTGGAAAAAAAAGAGCCACGAGATTCCAAAGGGGGAAAAAGAAAACCACGGAATCTTGTTGCCTCTTCCTTGCTCCTCCATCAAAATCCCCTCACTGATCTTTAATTTGCATCGAATGGATAAGGAATCAAAGTGGAATAATAGTAAGCTGCATAATGCACAATTAATCAGCATAAAATTAATATGGTATAGTATCCTCCACTCTTCCCCTACCTTTTCCGGGTATAAAAGGGACAGTCTGCCATCATGTTATTCAACAAACACCACCTCTTTCTTCTCCCTTCAGCTCATTTCATTTAGCACCAAAAATGGCTTTGGGCTCCCTTTTCAGCAATGCGAAACCCTACTTGGCCATGATTTCCCTCCAGTTTGGCTATGCAGGGATGTACATTATCTGCATGGTCGCCTTCCGCCGCGGCCTCAGCCACTGGATTCTCGTCACCTACCGTCACGTCATCGCCACCATCGTCATCGCTCCCTTCGCCTACTTTTTCGAGAGGTACTTGCCACATTCTTATACGGTACGCTGGGGATACAATTCTTATATTAGTGGGATATAATTCTCACTGTATCTCCGGTGTACGGTATAGTTTGCGCTTCTGCAATGGACTTGTTCTAACTTGGTTTTCCTATCCTGTTGTGGTGCAGGAAAATAAGGCCGAAGCTGACACTCTCGGTCATTCTTAAAGTTGCAGCGCTTGGTTTTCTAGAGTAATACTCACCAACCTTTCATTTTTTAAGTTTTGTTATGTAAGTGCAGTGTATTTTGAATCTGCAAACGTAAATATCATGCCTCCAAAATGACCGCTACATCTCTCGAATATTCGCATGGAATCAGGTGTTATAACATGCGGGAGATAAATTTATAAGATGCATTGATAATCATATTATTAATTAAGTCAATTAATCATTTAAGCACTCTATATTTGTTGTCTTCATTAATTATCAGTTCTTATTGATCACGAGCTTAATTAATTAAAAAGCAAATATGAGTCATTGAATGGATTAACTAAAAAAAAGATGGATTAATTAAAAAAGATGTATAAGCACTTGTGAACCTTTTTCTTAATTAACATATAAAGATATATATTCACAAAGTTTTGTACTAATTTATTTTTAATTAAAGACATGGTTAGACAGCTTTTAAAATATATATATATATATAAAGATATATAGACACAGTTTTGTACCATGCAGTTGGTTTCTATTTATCATTTGAAATTGAATAAATTCAGGGAGAATTTGAACCGTGACAAATTTCGTGACCAATCTAAAAAAACGGAAAGTATTTAACTGTGACACATGAAACTCATTTCTTTCGGTTTGCATATGAGTCTTTATGATCATATTTGGTATTCATCCTGTCGTAATGTTTGTCGCGTAAAGGAAAATACCATCGATTACTCATGCATACTTGTTCTAGTGGTAGCTGATAATTCCCTTTACGGAATTTTATTCTTATATTATATACTACTTAATTGATATATATATATATATATATACACACAGGAGTTCTCCGGTTATCTATATTTTTTAAGTTACACATTACATTTGTTAAATGTTATATTAAATTTTAAAAAAATTAGACGTATTTTTCATAGGCAAAGTCTTGGGAAAGATGGTCTTTCCATAAACTTATGGAAAGACGGGTTTAATTCAAATAATAAAAGGTAAAAGGTCTTAGTTGCAATATTAAAATTTTATTGTGCAACATGTAGTAGTTA
>JAULKJ010000002.1:6704543-6714652 GCA_032355405.1 Rubia balearica
GTTCAAACTTTCGGATCACAATTCATCTGCTTCTTTGTCTTCCTTCTTCGACTCTTTTATCTTCTACCACGTTTTGACTTGTGGCCTTCAATCTTCTACCATTCTTGAGAATGGCCTTCACTAAAATACTCCAAAGTGCTTACGAGCAATCTACAAATTAAGCTCACAAAAAAAAATCTAAATGCTCGTAAGGACCAAATATCCATTAGACTCAAAGAGGTTACAAAATGAAGGATTTAGATATGAAAAACGAAAATGGTTATCCAAACCCCTTATAATGTAATCCTACCTAAATCTAGCAATCTTTCAACAAAAATATAATAAAAGAGATGTTAAATGTTTCGGAAAATACATGCATTTGACGTCTTATCACATTGGATGGAAAGTCAGCAACAGTATGGTGCACGACACAAGGCAAAAATGCATACCCTTGTCATCGCACAAATTCTTTCCAAGCATTATCACCAGTACAAGCAGAGCTAACAAAGATAACATGAATCAATAGCTCACGCAAGACATCGAGCAACAATACACATCTGACTGCGAAATGACACTAAACCACACCCACAATTTTCCAAATGTCCCACCAGGGCTCCACGGACAAGTTAGGAGTATCATAAATGTTAGCAATGGTTTTCACCGGAGCTCGTGTAATAGAAGTCCTTAGAGCTGTAATGGCAAACACTCACAATATGGCTCGTATTTAGTTGGTGGACAACACCACCAAACCAATTTCTAATACTCCCTCCATCCTAGCATAAGCAAACATAAGGTGTATAATTTTAAAAATATTTAACCATTAATATCTTTTACTGTGTACAATTAATTTTTTTAAAAGTTAATGTTATGAATATACACATTAAGACAAATCTAACACTATACCACATGGTAATATTCTTATTTATATGTCAATAAAATTTTATTATTTAAATTATTCAATTTTTTACTAAATGAATAGTACAATTGCAATTTATGTAGGAAGGAGGGGGGAGTATAAAACTCCAAACTTTGCTTCTTCTTCTTTTTTTTCGTGAAAAAAGCTTAGGTTTTGTAAGCTCCTAGAATAAACCAAATTTACGCTTGTTGGTATTTGAATATTTGGGAAGCGATTATATTTTCCCACCATAGGACATTACATAATGAAAAAGATAAGAACTGTACTCATACTAACATTTTACTTAGGTTCCAGTTCAAACTGCACACTTGGTTTTTTGGTACTATTCTCTATTAAAATTTGACCACATATTAAAATAGATACATGAATAATAATATTATAGTATGGTATTGTTGAATTCGTTGTAATAAGTAGTTTCTAAATATCAACTTTTTATTTATCATTGTTAAACATATTAACAGTCAAACGTATTTATTGAATAATGTGATAATGATTGCGGTGTAGTTTGAACTGGGACGGAAGGAGTAAAGCCCTGTCTAGTTCAGCTGAAACGGAGCTGAGTTGAGCTGAGATGAACTTATTAGAGTTTAGACGAGCTGAGTTGAGAAGAGTTGAGTTTATTGGAGCTGAGATGAATTGACAAGAGGCGAGAAGAGTTGTGAATAGATGAGAAGAGTTAAAATGAGTTGAAAAAATGAGTTGGACTTAACTGAGTCAAATTGAACTGTAATGAATCAAATTATTGACTTAATCAAACTAAACTAAACCAAACCAAATCAAACTAAACTGAAATGAATCAGATTGAACTAAATTGAACAAAAATGAACCGAACTGCATCAAAATGAACCCAACTGAATAAAGCTGAAGTGAAATGAATCACACTAAACTGAACTGAAGCAAACTAAAGTCGACTTAGTCCAACAAAATGAGACTGAATTAAACTAAACCAAACAGAATCAAATTGAGCTGAATTGAATCAAACTGAACTGATCTTAATTAACTTAACTAAAGGAAAAATTAATTAAAAGAAGATAAAGGTTAAATTATATTACATATTAATAATCAAAAAATTAATAATAAATTATGATATAAATAATAGTGCATGTGAATTAAATAATTTATTTAAAAATTTAATATATGGTGTAAATTTTACGATGTAATTATAGAATTCGAACCCTGGCGTTATTGAGTTTGAAGTGAAATAAAATATATATTTTTATAATTGAATTTTTTCACAAATATAATAAATACAATTATTAATAATATGATGCTTACGTGAAACATATTACTCCCTCTGTCTTAGGGAATTCTGCAGAGGGAGAAAGTTCTGCTTTAAATTTTAGAGTTATGAAATGACTAAACTGTCCCTTTCTTCTCCGCATCTGTATTTATGTTATTTGCTCATCTTACTTTTCACATATGCTCATAATCTTCTTCGTTCTCCCACCGAGTTCTTCGTTCAACTTTCCGCCCTTCCAGATCTCCCTTGGTTCAACTCTCCGCCCTTCTTCGTTCGCCCATGACGGCAAACTTGTTGATCCTGCTGCAGTACGCCCATGTGAGTGGAGCTTGATTGAGGTGAATAATCGAATAAAATGGCGACAAGGTCGAACAGAGGTGGCTCTCGCCAAAGACAAAGCTCGCGGTAGACTTCCTTGATCTCTGAATTCAACGTCGAAAGACCGCGCGGCCTCTCGCGGCGGAAATGGGCGGACGCATAAGAAGGAGAAGGACAAGTTACAAACTTGAAGAAGAAAGACAAATTCTAAGAAATAAATGAGGAGAAGAAGTGGGTGGTTTGAATCTAGGGTTTAGAAGAAAGAAAGGAGAGGGAGTGGGGGTGAGAATTTGGAAGAGAGAGGAAGTGGGAAGAGAGAATTCTGGTGGATTGTGGCACTTTCACATTTTTGTAATATTTTAATTGTTTAAAGGTAAGTATGTTTTTTGTAGGTTAAAATTTTCCTAAAGTGGAAAGCGTTCAGAATTTCCCGGGACAGTTCAAAATCGAAGTGTGCAAAATTGGCTGGGACAGAGGGAGTAAAATTATTAATTAAATGTTTCTAGGAAATAAGGAAAGCGAGAATACAAATTTATAGTTGGTGAACAAAGTTTTAAAATGGCATTGGTGAGCTGAAATGACATTTGGTGAGTTGAACAGTACCTAGCATGTGCTAAAATATATGCCTCAAAAGGTAATGGATAGCCAAATGGCTATTATTCTTTCTTGTTTCACGCTTCATAACTTCATTTGAATGCACAATCTTGAAATACCTATTCTAAACCATGATAATAGCCAAGAAGTTGCAAATTTACACATATTTGCTGAATATCAGAAGTGGGTTATGTGAGAATGGTGCAATAACATAGCATTTGGAACTCTATTGGAGTCAATGATGAAAAGCAAAGTACTAATGAAGAAATATGATTAGCTTTGGATGATACTGTTTTCAATAATTTTCAGCATTAATTTGAACTACCATATGTAATTTAGCTTTTCATGTTATTTATATGTATTGAACTGAGTTAAACTACATGTTAAGTAGGCCTGAAGTTCAGTCATTTTGAGGAATTTTACAATTAATGACCCGAAGTGAAATTTAACACTATGAAAACATCGATAATAGTAGACCTAAATATAAAATTAACTCAACTCAACCGACCCGACTAGAACGTTATTAAAACTAAATCCAATTGATCTGAACTAAACTCTACAAAATTGAAAAAACATGAATGGAGATAAAGTGAATTGAACAAAATTTAAATAATATATATACAAAAGTAAGCTTTATTTAAATAATTTAAAATGCTAAAATAATCTAAACCTAAATAACAATCTAAACAAACTACTCCCTCAATTTCATTGGATGTGACACGTTTTTTTTTGTTATTTTTGGGAATTTGACACACTTTTTTTTATGACAAGATTCTTTCAATTTCAACCAATCATTCTAATTTTTCACTTATAAATTCAATTTCATCCACTCATTTTATTCACCCAAATCCAATCACTTAGAGCTGTGGTGTCACATCCAACGAAATGGTGGTAGTAATTTTCACCTAAATGAATTATAATTATTCATACATTCAAATACGAACAACATTTACTATAAGTGTCATGTTTAATTTTTTTTCTAAATTAAAAGGATTTAAATGGAGTTGAAAGTAAATAATTGAAATTATTAGAGCTAAGCTGAGCTGAGCTAGGAAGATGTGAGAAGAGTTAAGAAGAGTTGAAAAAAACTGAGTTGATTGGATCTGAAATAAATTGAGAGAGTTGAAAAGAGGTGAAAAGAATTAAATTAGAGTTAAAATAAGTTGAACTATACCGAACTCAAGTAGAAAGGAGTTTGGATCACTTCCCAAGAAATTTTAAAAAAGATTGTGGAAAATATGATTCAAAGCTATCCTCATTAGTATTGGCAGCCCCTACGAAAGAATCCACATCTCATCATCTCAATGCTGACAATTGATTAGTTTACTACTATTTCCAAGTGATCCCCGTGACCTTTCCCCGTACAAAACCATAATAATAAAACTCACGCACCATTGCATCATCAACCTCAGTCCCCCCATTATCATATTCAATCCATCTTCTTAAAGCACAAAAACCAACCCCATTTCCAGAGCAAGATGCCGAGTTCTGCTGCGTTCTTGAGGCAAATAAGCGGCAAGGAAGGGTGGGAATCAGGCTCCATGAAGTGGGAGAATGAGAGCTACGCGTTTGATTTGAAGCAAATGGAGGGGTTCAACTGCAACAACACCAACAATGGGAATGGGTTCGTGATGAGGAAGAGAGTAATGGTGGTTGTGGATCAGACTTGTCATTCGAAACACGCCATGATGTGGGCTCTTACTCATGTTGCTAATAAGGGCGATATGCTCACTCTGCTCCACATTATCCCTTCTGACTCCAACTCCTCTGACTGCTCTCCTTACCTTGCAAGCTCTCTGGGCTCCCTTTGCAAAGCTTGCAAGCCCGAGGTACTTATTAATGAGTCATGTTTCAATATTCCTTCACTTCTTGGTAGATCCCCCATTCATGGATGGATGGATTCATCTCAATGTCTATCTTATCGGAGCAATTGGGTATTGGAAGCATTTTTTGTTTTGTTTCAGTTTCCATGGTGGGAGATCTGACTGATTTTGTTTGATGAATTTGTGGATTTTAAGGTGGAGGTGGAAGCGCTGGTGATTCAGGGGCCAAAGCTGGGCACAGTGATGAGCCAGGTGAAGAAGCTAGAGGTGTCTGTTTTAGTGCTGGGTCAAAAGAAGCCTTCTTCCCTCCTGCTTAACTGGTATGAATGAGTTCATAATCATTCATTTCAATTTTTCTATTGCACATGTATTCTCAGTGTACAATCTGACCTCCCCATTTATTTGTATTCAATTCTTCTCTCTTCTGTTCAATAAAAATTACTGTTGCACAAGTCCACTTCACCATTATTTTGAGTGCACTCTGTACTACACAGTAAATGTAGATGCTGGACCTGAAATCTGAACTCCATTAAGGACCACTTGAATGATATGACACTTCCTCCTGCTCCCATTTTCCCTTGTCTTATACTGTAGTATGAACATTATAATTTGGTGCATTCTTTTGAAACAGTAATTTAAATGCAATTAGAGTTATCAATATCAAATCCATTTTTATGAATAGTATGAAATTATGCATTGTTGTTTAATGCCCCTTCAATCTCTGGTGCAGCCTCTGTGGTGTCAGCAGCTTGGAAGAGTTTGTGGAAGAGTGCATCAGTACTGTGGATTGCTTAACCATTGGAGTGAGGAAGCAAAGCAAAGGGATGGGTGGATACCTCATCAGTACCAGGTGGCAGAAAAACTTCTGGCTCTTGGCTTAATTTCAACGTGTATTGTGACTTTAGTAGTAACTAAGTAGTGTCTTTGTCTATTGATATCAAGAAAGTACATAACAATAATGATATTGTAGAAATATTGTAGGCGTTGACCATCATTGTGTAGTGTTCCTAGACCCTTTGTGGTGTATTGGTGTAATATAACTTCTATTATCATTGCTGTGATTTGTATGCTTGTTATCAAGAAAATAGATTGTTAAATTTTATTTTAAAAACTTAATAGAAAAGCTTAAATGGGGAAAAGCGCAACACAAATCTTATCTCGTTTAGAGAGTTGTTAGAGCATTTTTAATGAAAGAGTTAGTTTTCGGACGAAAATAGAGAGTGATCCTATTATTCCGGGATGGAGGGAGTATAAACAAAATAAATTAACTTCCAATACTACTCTCACAACTATATTTTTGGTACGACGTATCAATCATTAATTGAACAACATTTTAGTTTGATTCATGTAAATTTATGAATTCCTATTATTTTTTCTTGGAAAGACAAGTGAATACCTCAATAAAAACTTCTCTAAATACAAATTTTACTAGTCTCCCTCTAAAGAAAAATGTGTTACATCTTATTAATGCTTTCATTTGATGCTGCATTGGAGATGTTTAAATTGTTGAGTGTCTATAATGTGACGTGTCAAATGACTTTTATCAAATTGAGTCTTTCGTTGGAGATTACAGCGTCGAACTTTTTCTTTACACATAGCATTTTACTTCCTCTTCGTCTACTGTTACTATGATGAGAAAATCATGGATTAGATGTTATTTTTAGGGGAATTATAGATTTCAATTTTTCCCATTCATATTTTAGAACGCTCCCAAACAATTTTAAATTTTTGTGGTGAGTTATCTTTAAACGATGGCGGCAACTCTAGTTGGTGATTGGCAAAGGTACTTTTGTCTTGCAAAAACTTTTGGATTAGATTTGGGGTAAAATCTTTGATACATAAGTTAACACTGAGTAGCTATGTATAATCATTTTGATTACTAGATGTCACTTATCTTGTTTCTCTAATCCTTCGTCTATTTATAGGCTTTCTCACCCTACATTGTCGGGGTGTCGCCCTACTATGTTGGACGTGCTAATCATGGTGGTTGTATGACTATTCCGAGCATATGTGTCGTGGGCCACGTTTTTTTATTATGGGTTGAGTGGTAGCCACTTGTGTGGATGTGGGTGGACACTTCTCCGTGCGGATATAATATATTGTGCGGAGCGGTGCTGTTGATTACTGTTCGCTCTTCGCCTATACGAACACTTCGTTGAGCTCTATGTGGGTTGGGCCTATTGTTAGGGTCGCATATATAACAAAAATGTTCTTAATTGATTCCTTTATTGGATATAGCACGTTTTAGTGAAGTTAACAGGTCAGTCAAGGGTTACCGAGATTAAAATAACGATAATCAAATTGATTACATTCAATCATATTAAACATATTATCGAAATTTAATCACATTAAATAATTCTAATCAAATTGATTATATTCAATCACCTTAATCATATTAATTACATAATCAAACTTTAATCACATTAAATCACGCTAATCAGATTGATTACATTCAATCAATATCAATTATATTAAAATTTTAATCACATTAAATCATGCTAGGCCAATTGGATCGATTGCATTTAATGAAATTAATCAGATTAATTGGATCATATTTTAAGGGAAACAATTGGTAATATTTTAAATCAATCTTATATATAATTAGAATCAATAACATTCAATTAAATTAATTTTATTAAATCATATTTAACACATTAATCTTATGAATTGCATTTAATCACCACAACACTCAATTAATCCCATTAATTGACTTGACATTGCAAATGTATTTGAATAAATAAATTTGAACATAATTTATTCATATTTGATATTAATTATATTAACCACATTAATCGTATTAATTATATTTAATCACATTAAATTGTATTAAGACTCAATTAATCACATTAATCGTAATAGATAAACATTTTATCATTCTTTATCGACTTCAAATCTCATATAATAATCTCATTATAATATCTCAAATCATAAATAATTTGAAAAAAATTTAAACTCTTTAAATTATTTTAATTAATTCAAATAACTAATTATTTCACTAGATAATGTCCAAGTGTGATTAAAATAATAATAAATACATCAGGTTACTTCTCTGATACTCCCTTCCCCGTCAAAACACTTCTGACCATTCTTGAAAATTCCAATATTTGTAATTAATGATAACTCTAAGTGAAAATCTTTTTTTTAACAGAAAAAGAGTGGAAAACAATTGAATCAAATCCAATATTTATAATACTCCGTCAATATTTATCTTGATTATCAAATAATCCATAAAAAATAATTTTCAATTAGCCCTTTCAATATCTCATTAATCCATTACAATCCCAATAATAAATTCTGTTGCGTGTGACCTTTCAGGTTGCTAAACATTTAGCAATAAATATTTACTTAGAAATTATGCATTAGTCCAAAACCCAACATCCCCTCCCCCCCCCCAAAAAAAACTATGTATATAGCACTATATATTCCCGACACACAATCGGAGTGACGTCCAATTGTGAGTTGTGTTTAGTTGACTTTTGAATTATAGCATAGCATCTCTGTAGATGACTCTGGACTTGCCACTAGCTACTCTCTAGTATTTGGTAGTGAGAAAGGAAGGAACTTACATATTCTATCTTTGTGAAGCACTCTGTGAGTTAATTTAAGCTCTCCCTTAAATTGGTTTGTTTACGACCCCTCGGAGTGCAGATCAGTAGGAAAGAAGAGGAGAATTCTCTTCCTCTAGAGTTCTTCTTTTTCCTTCTCTTAGTTCTTAGATCCATGGAATTTAATTCAATGAATGTGATGGATTTAAGGGTTTAAGTTTGGTCATTATTATTATTCTTAGGAGTAGGTAGGAAGAAAGAGACTATCTCCTCTCTTCATTTTCCCCTCTAGTTCTTACCTTATGACATTGAATCCAATGATTGCTCTGGATTCAATGTTTCTAGAGTAGTTTATTTCTTGGGGTGATATTTGTATTACGACTTGATGTTGACCTTTTAAAATTCTTATATTGCTTGTTCTTTATGTACTATGAATATTTTTGTTTGATTTTTTTAATTTATATTCTTGTAAGATTTATGTCATGTTATGATTTATGATGCATTCATAGATTCATGCATAGTATAATATTGTGCTAGGCCTATTTGCTATCTTGGAAGTGTTAGATTAAGGCTATTGTAGGTTCGAAAGTATCAGGGAGATGAGTGCGTTCATGCTACCTTGAGAGTACAGTCCCGATCATTTGACTCTAATTCTAATTGGCTAGTTGTGTAAGTGATTGCATGTTAGGGGTGTTAAAATAATTCCTGACGAGGTGATAAGCATGATAGTTTGTAGCAACTAGGGTCGTGGAAACTCTAGAGTTATCACGAGATGCAAATTCTTTTGCTTCTCTAGGTCTAGGGTTGATGTCCATAGTGGAGTTTCCAAGACGTATGGTCTTTACTATCGTATATCAATGGTTGTGACCTATGCAAGACTTAGTTCCTTTAAGCGGGGGGCATGTCAGCATTAGGAGTGAGATGACGTGGAAGGAGGAGATGATCCAATAGGTCGATCAACTTAAATTTCCCAATTACGGAGGTGGTGAGGTGACTCTTGAAGGGATACGAACCTTTGAGCGACAGACATTGGGAATTCCCGACCACCTCCACACTATGTGACATAGGCATGGGGATAGGTATATATGGTTATATATGATAGAATCTAGAATCAAAATCATCAATCGTTCATGTTATGCAAATACCCCAGGACTAGTTAATTATAGTTTGAGTAATGATAAAGAGAGTGAAAATTATAGTGAAATTATATAGTGACTGATGTGGCTAGGGCTGCTTATCGAGCGAATCGATCGCGAGCAGAGGGTTGCTCAACTCGACTCAAAAACTTTTTTATCCTTGCTCGACTCGAACTCGATACTCGCAAGTTCCATTACAACATACTTGAGTTCAAGCTCGTCAAAATTTATTGTTGCTCGATTGCTCGACTCGAACTCGAGAAGCTCGACTCAAGCTCAAAATGTTCGACTCGAATCTGAGCTCGAAAACTTTTATAGTTTTTTTTTTAAAAAATTCAATAAACTAATAGCACAATTTATTTGCATAACATACATATATAAAAATAAATATAACTCTAATGTAACTTTAAATATAATAATGAATATTTTCTAATTTAGACAATAAAATTATAAAAATATAATGTATACAAATTAAATTCAATAACCAACTAATTTAATTTGTAATGCAACCTTATAATAATATAAAAATGTCAATAGTTATATGTATTTATCGAGCTT
>JAULKJ010000002.1:6714752-6726055 GCA_032355405.1 Rubia balearica
ATTGGGTTTCATGGGAGAGAATGTGTTATCCAACACAAGAAAATGGAATAGGTATTAGGGACTTAACCACTTCGGTTCACTCATTTTCCACTAAAATCTGGTGGAAAATGCAGCAAGGTACAACTCAAGGTCAAAGTTTATGTGGTCATTACCACTGAGCTATAGAACATCTGAAACATGGGATAGGTATAAGAAAATAGACAGACTTTCTGAATTGAATTCACAGGTTATCATAGGTGATGGACAAGCTAACATATGGACAGCCAATTGGCTAGGTTCGGGCTGTCTCTTGAACTCATGGTCATCACAGGTACAAGTTCTTTTTCCGTATCTACAAGTTAAAGACCTCTAGGTGAGTAAGCATGTTTTATTTCCTCTTTTATCGGATTATTTACCTGCTCAATTGATGTCAAAAATTGGAATGGAAATAAAAGTGACAACTTATAAGGACATTCTAATCTGGAAACTGGATGATTAAGGCCTTTTTACCATCAAGTCTGCTTATAAATCATTCAGGAAAACAAAATCAACCATATCATTGTTATCAAAAGTATGGAATTCAATAATTCCAAACAAAGTATCTATTTTTGTTTGGAAATTATTGAATAATGCTCTACCTTTTGATAATATTCTTACAAGAATGGGTTTTAATCTTGCTTCGAAATGCCCTAAATGTGAGAATGTATATGCAGTAGGACATTTCTTCAATAAATGTACAAAGGATGACAAAGTGTGGAAGAAATTCCATAGTTTGATGAATCTCCAAAATAGGTCTTTTAATTCTATATCATCAAGATTGCGGCATTACTGGACTATAACTGGTTTATCCAAATTAGGAATTTACATAATTTGTAACCTACAAATGATAATCCTTTTGGAACTATGGAAGGAAAGGAACAAAAAGATATATGAGAATACAGATTTTAATGCTCATCTTATTTGGAAATCTGTCACCACTCTTTCTTTCTCTTTGTACTCTTTTCATAATGATCTGAACTTTTTATCACATGATCATATATTCTTCATTAATGGGATTATTCCCCCACTGATAAAAAGATCAAGGATAATTATAAGTACAATTAGATGTATTCCTCCAATAGATGGTATTAAAATAAATTGTGCTGCCTCCTATAGTTTTAAAAAAACAGGTATAGGTTGTGTTTCCAGGTCTTCATCCTGTTCTTTGCTGCATACAATCTCTGAATATGTTGATGATCAGTTGTCATTTGTTCTTCATGTTGAACTAATAGCAATCCACACAGGTATGAAGTGGCCTATTAACTGGTGCACAAAGGCCATCATCGAAACTGACTCAAAAAAATCAGTGGACATACTAAGGGAAGAAGTTAAGCCACCTAGGAGATTGATATATCTCTTCAGGAAGATTATGACCGTAAAACTCGAGGAAAGCTTTGAATTTTCTCAAACATTCTAGGAAGCTAATCGGCCAGCAGATTACCTAGCAAACTTCAGAGAAGCACTGATTTTGAAATCACAAGACAACAACACTTTCTCTTCCTCTTAAGACAAAACAATCTTTTTCCTCAATTCAGGAAGAAAATGACTCAACTTTGAGATTAGATCGATCAGGAAGAATTATGAGAGTCGTGGTCTGTCTGGTCATTCAGAATTTACACAGGGGTGGAGGATTCTAAAATGGAAACACAAACTACGAACCCCAATAATCAATTCGTATTATATACTTTTTTGGTAAACAGATTGGTCAATCAGATTGACATTTTGTAATTTTCTTTGGGTTAGTAATGGTTTGGGGATCCGTTAAACAACCCATGCTCATCCATGATGAGCTTTTGATTGAGAATTTTTTTAAAACTATTGCGATCAAGACCATCGGGCCAGGGATTGCCGAAAAGGGTTTATTTGATAGCCTTAAAGACCGATCAAAAGGAATACTTATATTTTTTACAAAATCATTTTACCCACTCGAGAAAGGTTCATTAACCGAGTGCAAAATTAAGCGACCAATGCAATTGGTTTTTAAAAAATTTCTTTAATTTTTTTTAAAAAAACATGGGCCAACCATGGGCACTGATAGCATATTGGAATCTTGAGTTCCTATCATAAAATCAATTGATACTATGTAAGAGTGACTCATGATCTTACATATTGGGTTATAACTCTGTCAACCATCAATGTGGAACTCTAACGCTTCGACATTGTTTTACATCAAATGTCCAAGCAAGCTTGAACATCAAAACCTACAACTAATTTTCCTAGCTTGTTTGCAAAACTTACTTGAGCAACCTTCGTGCTTCACAAAATTTGAGCAAGGTTTTTTTAAAGCATTAGTCAGCCTCTTGAATTCATAGTCATAGTAGTTCGACTATGAGCATCTCCAATGTAGTTTTTTTTTAAACTTACTTGCAAAATTTCATAAATTGCAATAGGTTCGCCTACCTTTATTGCAGAGTAAACATTCGCAGTTTCCAAACAACTGGAACTTGTGTGAGCGACTTGCTTAATGTCGGCTCACATCAATTGTATAGAGTGTATTCAACGTGCAATTTGATTGGGTCGTGCAGTAAATTTTTTGGTATTATCAAGTGATAAAATATAAAATGACCTCCGTCACCAGTCGCGCATCAGTCATAAGCGCCACCGTGTTCCCGTCACAGTTCGCCGATCCTGTCTGCCATAGCGTCTAGTCCACGCACTTACAACATCCACTATGAGCCTCCGCCAACGAACTACACGCATCGCCGCATCTTGCCACTAATCCAATTTGACACCGCATATCTGATCCGATCCTACTACTATGTCGAATCTTGAATTTGAATCTGCCTGTGATGTCGCAGAATGTTCTCGCATCGCTACCGTTGTCTGCTGCCGCAGCTCAATCGATTGATTTCTACCGATCTTCAACATATCGAATCCTAAATCCAATGTCGTTGCTACTACCTCTAATGAATTTGAATATTTTTCTACCGGCTGCTACTGATATAGTTGTTGTTGCTACTTCTACCGCTACTGGAGTTCAATCCCGTTCTATGGTGATTATTATTTTTAATGGTTAGCAATTTCATAATCTTCTTCGCAAGTTGCGCATTATTGATCAACATGCTCCAACTTGAGGGAGGGTGATAAGGAAATAGAAATCATTTCCTTGTAGAAAAGGTTATAAATGGAAATTACCATATAGAATTAGTTTCCTTGTATGTTAGATTAGATGGTAATTTACTTATAGACTTTGGAATTCTATTCCTATTAGACTTTGGTTTGTTATAACCCTATATTTTGTAAACATGATAAAATATAAATGACTTTATTTTGGTGCATTGATATCACATCAATAACACATTTCATCAATGATGAGGGTTACAATATACAGGGCTATAACAAACCAAAGTTTAACGGAATAGAATTCCAAAGTCTATAAGGAAATTACCATCTAACCTAACCTACAAGGAAACTAATTCTCTAAGGTAACTTCCATTTATAACCTTTCCTGCGAGGAAAGGATTTCTATTTCCTTATTATTTTCATCGAATCCCGAATTCAATGACGTTGCAACTACCTCTAATGAATTTGAATAATGTTGTTGCTGCTACTGATACTGTTGTTGCTGCTATTTCTACCACTACTGAAGTTCAATCCCGTTCTATGATTTTTTTTTTTTTAAAAATTAACGATTAGCAATTTCATAATCTTCTTCAAAAGTTGGGCATTCTTGATCACCATGCTCCAACTTGAGGGAGAGTGATAGACATGAATAGGATTCCAAAGTCTATAAGGAAATTACCATCTAAACTAACTTACAAGGAAACTAATTCTATAAGCTAACTTCCATTTATAACCTTTCCTACAAGGAAATGATTTCTATTTCCTTATCATCAAGTGTACAATTTCGACAAGCAACAATAACAATAATAAATTTATTCAAAAATATAATAATTATAATGATGATATAATGAAATTATTGTTTTTGCAAAAATAGAATTTATAGTATAATTATTTTATTTTATTTTATTTCCCGAGTATGAATAGGATTGTAAAATAATCAATAAAATATATTTCAAAAATAATAAATATTGAAAAGTATGCAATAAAAATTATATAAAATAGCCTTATTTAAATTCAAAATTAAAACACAAAATTAGAAATGATATACTCCCTCTATTCCATCATAAGCTGCACACTACATTTTTAAGAAAAAATTGCACTCAATGTTGTTAAAAAATGACAAGTCTACCCTTACTGATATTTTAAAAAAAATATATAAAGCTCATGTTCACTAATTATGGGCTCCTAACCCCAAAACAAAGAATCCTATATAAAATCAACAAAATTCCATCTTCCCTACTTACAATTGTTCATTCCGTCTCCATTTCCATCATTTTTCATTCTGCATTCTCCAATATTAGCTCAATATACTCCACCTCCCCATACCTAAAAACACCACCTCTTTCAACTACAATCAAATCTTTCGCGATTTTTTCTCCAATTCCTTTCTCGTGATATCGTCTACCATTCATATAACCCCCCATCATCCATTTAAACCTTCTCCAATTTCTGATCTCTACGGTACCTGCTCCAGATATAGTGCTCATTTTTGTTCATTCATTTTTTTGTTCCATTCACCGGTCGAATTGGCCCTCTCTGATCCAGCCCAACTCTCAGCAACACCCTTAGCAAATCACACACTGGGACCCAACGTGAACACCCATTCTAGATGAAACTGCTGGCTTCTAGAACATCATTGACTCACTCGTGCTCTCTAGGACCTCTGAACACACGTAATTTCCTTGGTGCCCACATACTCAATTGATGACTTTCGAAACTATTATTTGACCTCGATACAATTAGTCGTAAAGATAATCACGGTGTAAGCGTCACTCAAATCAGCAACCTGACTCATTCAATCCCATAATCAAGTTTAATCTAACCCATTAATAAACAATCATGCTTAGTTGTCACCCCTAAGCACAATTTTAGTAATAATTAATGACCAAATCGAAAAAAAGGAAAAAATATTTCCAAGTTCATTCCCAAACCCAGCACTAAATAATGGTATAATCTCAATTACTTGTCATCCTAGTTTTATTCATGCAATAATCATAAGAATTAAGCACAAGCATCCATGATAATCAAGAGAAATGGGATGAAGGAACCAAAATCTCCCAATCTTATAGCTAAACATGCTTAATAAATGTCCCTGAACACTAATTTAGCCTAATCTAACAAAACCCATAGAAAAATACACATAAAACATGATTATAAGGAAGTAAATGATGGAAAATAAGTGTCCAAACTAAGGGTTTTACCCAGAAGTCCAACCTTTTATCCAATGGACAAAGACGTGCTTTTATAGGTTGGAAGCAAGAATTATAAAACTGCAATAAAACCTTAGTCAAGGGTGAGTCATCGTGGACCTTACACATCTGCACGGTCCACGACCTGGAAGATTTTCCTATAGTATTGGCTATCCTTATGAGTGTCGAGGGTCATACCATATTGCACGGTTCACAATGTGGGGCTTCTTCTAGATCTTGGCCACTGACTGATGGTCACAAATCATGCACATATGCACAGACCGCGACTGGAGGTTGATAGGCTCATTTTATATGATATTATTGATGTACTTTTGACTCATCTTGATGCATTTTTGTGCTTTAGATCATGCATGTTGCCCATAAATCCTCGTAGGAAATATAGGAGTGATTTTAAGCTCTAATTAATTTTCGAGGGACTTTTCTCATCGAGGCAAGAAATTGAAGATGTTTCCATCAAGAAGAAGGAAAAATACTTGAGTCCAAGAAGAAGGCAAGGCAACAAGGCAAGGCGGGTCAACACAAAGAGTCTGCAAATGGCCTCTTTTACTAGGCGCTATATATCTTCATGATAAAAAATAGGTTCTTCGTGAGTCGCAAAACCTACTTACGTGTCGGAAAACCTGTTTTGCAGCTTGATTTTTAGCTTTTTATCCCCCTTTGTCTTGTACTATAAATAGCATTGGTGAAGACTTAAGGGTCGTTAGAAACTTGGGCCTTAGCAACCAAAGATAAAGATTTATAATATCTCTCCCTTACTCACTTGTAACTACTAGAAAGTCATTATAGGTAAGTTAGGGTGTCATCCACAGAGACTTAGGGGTTTACGAGATAGGTTCACAAATTTCACACATAAGCGTCACCAAGTGTGTGGGTGTCGGGAGTAGAGAAAATAGGGGGTTTTGTTTTAAAAGAGTTAAACTAACAAGCTATAAGTATAAAAGACAAACACGATATAAATATAATGAGAATGGCTTTGGGGCATTTGCATTACACTATTGGTTTACAAACATTGATCCTCGACTTCAATCACATATGAACAATAAACTATTGTGTGCTTTATCACTCGATGTGGAGAGGCTGACTCATCATTAACTCCCATAATGACTAATATCCCGGTTCTGCCCTTTCATCAAACTCTCAACTCCACCTGTTATAACTAGAAGGGCGTTAAACCTACTGACCAGCTCTAGCCCTCACTACCGCGGTGAATAAACATGTGATCAAGCAGTAAATTAAACACAGTGGTATCATGGCCTGCCAGGACCTCCACCGGGAACACCTACTACAACGGTGTATGCTTTTATGATCGGGAGCATTAGTGTCATATTATTACCCCCTAGAATTTTATCTTATTAGTTTGCTAAAAACACGTGATATGACTTTCGAAACTAGACTACAACCCCAACATGATATTAATCGATGCCCGACAGTATGTGGTCGGGTCACTCTCTTATCGTTCACAACCTAAATCAATTAAGCCCTCTAGCCTAATCTAATCAAACAATCAACAATCATGCCTAGCATTTACTCCTAAACACAATCTTCACATTCCCCTCTGGTCAAATCAAACAAAAATATAAAATACTGTCGGGGACATTCTTTTGCCTAGCGCTAGTTACACATTGAAATCTATTAGTTATACATTCTAATATCATGCAAGAATAATCATAAACATCAAAACCCAAGTAGTAGTAATAATAATAATAAAGAGCATACATAAATGAATCTAAAAGTCTCACGTGTCAAGAATCAATAAACATTTACAAATGCTCCTAAATATATATATATATAGCTACAAGAATCAAAGTCGTGGCATTAGTGGGTTTAAATGTCATGGATTTGGTGATATGAATGAAGAAAGAGAAACAGAGATGGAGAGAGAGAGAGAAATGAAAGAAACAATATTCAGATCTGTCTCCTTTCTTTATCTAATGGATAAAGACCGTTTTATATAGTGGAAGAGAGAGCCAAAAACTCATTGGTCAAAACCTAGTCAACTGGGTGTCACGGAACGTGCACTAGTGGAGGAAGGGGACATTAAAGGCGGTTACAAAGTGTCTTCTTGGAATTCAGGCATTGACTAAAGAAATTCATCCTTTGACCTAATCTAAAAAGATAAAAATACCCCTGAGTTTAAAACTAAAAAATTAATGACCATTATACCCCCAAGATATGCTGCCTGTCAACGCCGGACCGCTACCGATCGGTGCCGTTGGCTGATGATGGTCAGTTTAGATCAGTACTTTTTTTAATAAAACAGGATTAGATCAGCACTTTAATAAAAACATGTCAGGTTAAATTAGCACTAATGTAAAACAAATATGTTTAGATCTGCACTATTATAAAAAAAAATCTATTTGAGGAGAGTTCACTCCTTATAAATATCTCTTTGTTACAACTTCATAATCGAATGTATCATAAATATATTTATAATTTGTATGTTAATTTCTAATTAATTTTCAATACTCCCTCTATCGAGATAAATTGGCACATTTTGACTTTTGAAAGTCAACTGAATCAATGTTCAATTACTCTCTCTGGTCCTCTAAATGTGGCCTCTTAAACTGGCACATGGATTTTTAAAAGGTGGAATGAGTGGAGGAAGTTGTATTGGGAGAGTAAAAAGTAAATATAGTGGATGAAAATAATAAAGAATTTGCCAAAAGAGGAAGGAGCCAAAATAAAAAGACCATACTAAAATAAAAAAGTGAGCCATTATAATAGAAGCAGGGGGAGTATTAATATCTTTATTCATGTGTGTTAAAAAAGTCTGAAAAAATAATACTTTAAAAATATATGTGATGATGAATCCAACTACATTTAACATGATAAAAGTCTTGCATATATAGTAATGGAATTTAATGGTAGAATTTGACTCCGTTTGACATCCAAAAGTCAAAATATGCCAATTTATCTGGGACTAAGGGAGTATACGAATTCGGTCTCCATAATGAACAGTTGATTATGTCCCTAGCAGTATCTGAGTAGCAATATGAGTCGATTTATAATTACAAGGTTACTGAATTTCAAAAGAAAATTATTTCCCAAAATTTCTGAATTTCTTTCGGAAAGTATTTATCAAAATTTCGTACTTTCATAATGAATGCATATAATTATAAATATATTTATGATACATTAAATTATGAAGTTGTAATGATGGCATTTTTAATAATTTTTTTTATCTGAACCTATCATTTTTACATAAGTGCTGATTTAACCCTGTAATTTTTACTAAAGTGCTAATCTAACCCTGTCTTATTAATAAAAGTAATGATCAAACCCCGGTCACCATCAGCTAGCGGTGGTCCGGTGGCGACCGACGTTGACCACTGCTGACCGAGGTTGACCGACGGAAGGATTTGAGCACTTTTTGGGAAGGGTAATATAATCTTTTTTCCATTTTTCAATTTTTTTCTTTTTCAAAGGGTTATAATGGTCATTTAAAAAAATCCCACCACAGTTTGGATGCTAGGGTTAGATTGACATTTTTTACCAAAGCATAGGGTTAGATACGCACTTTCGAATTTTAAAAAGTTATAATTTTGGCATTTTGAACCAAAACATAGGGTTAAAAACACATTTCTCAATACAAATCCAACAACTACAATACAAATTCAACCACAATCTCAACAATTTTAGCATTACATTTAATATTAAGGATCAATAAAAAGTTTTTATTTTTAGTCAAACAAAAGATTGAAACGAAAATCATAGGCCACTTCCCCGTTATGTGGAGTTCAAGCAGGTACAGATGCTGATGCAACTTAACAAGGAAAACCACAAACGTAATAAGGTACTTTGTCCACCAATGAAGGTAGTCCTTTTTTGAGCCTGTTGATTTTCTTCTGCAGTTGGAGAAGTCCATAGAGAAGGGTCTCAGTAGTAGGTGGACAACCCTCAGCATAAATGTTAATTAGGACAATCCGGACACAAACTCTAATAACAGAGTAAGAATAATGATAGTAGCCGGCATCATTTGTACAGTTTCCCATTGATAATTTTTAGAGTTTTAAAATTATACCATTAATATATATATATATATATAACTTTTTAATTGTAATTCGGTATTTGGGTTGGGTTTCGGTTTGAGTTTCAATATTCAAAACCAAACCAAAAACTATATTCAAGAAGCGAATTACCCAATTCGATTATCCAAAACTCGTATTTTAAATTTGGTTCGACCTATTCGAATTCGAATTATTTGGTTCAATTTTTTGTCTTTTTGCCCAACCCTAATGGTTCTACAATGAGAACCGCCTTTAGTTCTGGAATGATTAGGCCCCTAATAATTAAAACAGATGTGACAATGAATTACGATGCATAAAAAAACTATCACAAAATCCCACCGCATATAAGGCTCATGGTTTGAAAAATTCAGATTCTAAATATGGTATTTAATAGGTTAACTATTTAATATGTATTTGAACGATCGGTCTTCAGTTATAACCAATGAGAACCAGCCCATTGTTGAAGGGAAAAAAGGGGTTAAAAACATGTGAAATGCAAGAATTCGCTCATTACTTCAGATCTTCATTGACAATTCTAATCTTTCAACATACTAGTAGATGAACTGAAATTACTGCATGAGATAGGAAAATTACAAGAAGAAATACCTGTAACGTAAAAGAAGCAATACTTCATATCTTCATTTAATGGGCTTTTATAGCAGCTCATACTATCAGGTCCTACAATTCGTGTGCCGATGACACTGACACTCTTCAAAATTCAGACCAACTTTTAGCTAAAAGATGGTTTTCCGGCAGAACAGATCGCTGAATCATGCATAGGTATAAAAAAAAATTATTAAAAAAATTCAAGAAAGTTGGATATTTAGGAAAAATCCCATCAAGTTTGTAAAAGTTTTTGATAACTGAATAAATTATACATAAGGTTCCATCATCTAGTTTTCTATAACCATTTCCTATAAATATAATTCCCAACTAGCCCAAATCATAAATGATCATTAGTCAAGATCAAACTTTGTCATCTAATTTGTCATTCACAAGCGGAAGCAACTCGATCTTGTTCTTTGGGGTCCGAGGTGTACGGGGTGTTCCTGGGGTTGTCTGTGAGAGCTTATGCCTAACATACCCATAAAAGGTGCAGCCCACAAGTGTCACAGAACATCCAACAGCATTCATCAATGAAATCGGATTCTTAAAGATAAGCCACGAGCATGTAACAGCGACGGCAACCTGTTCGAACAAACAGATTGAAATTTTAATGCAGCTAAGGGTTATATAAAAGCATATTTTGTATTAGGAAAAAGTGCATTTATACCGCTTAGTTCTTGTGTTTGTGCAGATATATCCCCGAGTTTTTTTTAAAGTGCTTCATACCCTTGCCGTGGTCTGAAAAATTGGTCAATTTCGATCATTCACGGATTCAATAGAAATGATCATTTAATTTCAGTCATTCCCAGATTCAATAGAAATGATCATTTAATTTCGGTCATTCCCGAATTCAGAGAAAACGATCATTTCTATTGAATCCAAGAATGATAAAAATTGACCAATTTTTCAGATCACAATAGGGGTACACATGCACTTTAAAATAACTTTGGGGTATATCTGCACAAACACAAGAACTGGGGGTATGAACGAATTTATCCCTAATTTTTTTTAAAATGGACTATTGTCTCTTAATCTTACTAAAAACTTCTTTTTTTTAAATAAAAAAAGAAAGATATCATTTCAAGAAAATGGAATACGTCAAGAAACGTTTGAATACAAGAAAAAAGGTGGAGAATGTCATACAACAGTATCTGAAATAATAAACTTAGCATCATTTGCTACAAAATGGGATTAGTGATTCTTATGTCGAGGTAATGAGGTATCCAATAAGGTAGACAAAGATGATGGATGAGAAACAAGGACCGAATTTCACATATTGACTCTTGTACATCAACAGGAACTTCAACGTCATCTTCACCACGAACCATACGGATAACAGTCAGTGCATCACCAAGTAAAATAGCATCACTAAATGGGAGAGTAATAGCAGCTAAAGTCG
>JAULKJ010000002.1:6744760-6755279 GCA_032355405.1 Rubia balearica
GTATGAGAACAACTGTAATTTTGCATGTCAAATCCTCGGTCTTCGTGTTCGTGATTAGTATTATGCATAGATCTTTTCACTTTCTTTTTTATGAGAGAGATTTTGACGACTTCTTCTCTTAAATGGGAGTAACATTGGATCAAACTTGTAAATACCCAACTTTTGATTGGTCGCTCAAACCTGTGAAGAAATATGTGACATCAACTTTCGATAGGTCGCTCAAATTTGTGTCAAAATATTGTCCTGCAAATATGTATCCTTTCAATAACTTATTACATCAACTAATGTTTTGGTTAGTTCGTATTATAAAATTTAGTTCTGCCTTCATAAACAGTTATTTAGTCATTGATAAATATGTACAGAGAGGTATAATACCAAAATATTTTGAAAACAAATCCAACTAATTAAATTTCAGACCTTCAACATCACAATACATCATGTAATTATTGAGTTTAATCGTGTATTTAACAAATTACTTCTTGGGCTTAAGTGAATTTAAATCATCAAAATATTCTTAACAAAATGCATGCAATTGAATTCTAAATATTGACAAATCATGTAGAAAAGTTCAATAATTTTTACTTCATGTGTTAATGCAGTTACATCATTTATTTACTATGCTACTTTATACGTTCCAGACAATTTAAAAATACCTACATTTTCCAACAAATTGCATATAGCTAAATTTCACACCTTGGGGAACTATCCATTATAATAATATGATGTTAATTCATGTGTTCTTGTAGTTACATCCGGTGTTCATCATATTACTTCATACGTTTCAACACATTTAAAAACACCTAAATTTTTTCAACAAATTGCATATAGCCAAATTTCAAACCTTGGGGAACTATCCATCAGAATAATATCACGTTACTTCATGTGTTCATACAGTTACATCCACCGTTCATCATATTACTTCATACATTTCAGCAAATTAAAAGCACTTAAATTTACTCAACAAATTACGTATATGCAAATTTCAGACCTTGGCGAATTATCCATCAGAATAATATCACGTTACTTCATATGTTCATATAGTTACATCCAATGTTCATCATATTACTTCATATGTTTCAACAAATTAAAAAAAACCTAAATATTCTTTACAACATGCATATAACTGAATTCCAAATCTGGCTAAATTATTTTCACAATATAGAAATATTTATTTCATGTGTTCGTGCAATTGCTTCATGCGTTTAACAGTATATAGACCATCAAAACCAAATATGGATGTAAACTTGTTGAATTTTCATATTGAACATCTTCGTTGCTTTCTCCCTTGTTTCATAGCCTTGAATTGCTTCATTTTCCAAAGTTTATAAGAACACCTTAGATCGTAGATTTCAACCGTTAATTTCATATAATTGAGATTTCAACCATAAAATTAGGATTTTTTAAAGAAGTGATTTCCCATAATGATTCTGATATTACTGAATGGAATAAATAGAGTACAAAATGTAGACTATGTCTAGTAGAACTCTAATCTAGTCATGAACCTAATCCATAATCAAATTAAATCATTATATTGAATTATTCCAACAAACCCCCCCTCAAGAGAAACGTCAGATGCTCGCCGACACAAAGCTTGGATAAAAAAAACTCGAACAGCGGATGAGAAGCCCTTTGGTGAAGATGTCCGCAATCCGAAAAGCAGTAGGAATATAAGAAACATGCAGCTTTCCAGAAGCAACCAACTCTCAAACAAAGTGATAATCGATGTCGATGTGCTTTGCCCGCTTGTGAGCAACTGGATTCTGAGATAAGATGATGGTGCTACTGTTGTCACATAACAGCAGCGGAGAACCAGACAAAGGAACTCGAAGATCTCGGAGCAAAGAAGTATGTCAAACAACTTCTGAAGCAGTGTTGGCAAGAGCACGATACTCAGACTTAGTGCTAGAATGAGAAACCGTGGATTGTTTCTCGGCACTCCTAGAAACAAGGTTGTCACCAGGAAAAAACTTATCTATAAGTGGAACGACGAGTCTCCAAACAGCGAGCCCAATCAGTATCAGAGTACCCCAACACCTCTGGAGAACTGGCAGAACGAAAAGCAAGACCAAAATACAAAATGCCTCGAACATACCACAAGATTCGAGTAACAGCAGCAAAATGATCATCTCTAAGATCCTGAAGAAACTGGCTGGCAGTGTTTACCGAGAAAGACAAATCATGAAAAGTGATAGTCAAGTAATGAAGAGCCCCAACTAGAGAATGATACAAAGTCGGATCCCGAAATGGTGGTCTGGTCGAACTGTGCAGCTAAGAACCAGGCATAAATAGTGTAGAGACTGGTGCAACATCAGACATCCCTGCACGAGTGATAATGTCCCGAGCATACTTTGTTCGTCCAAGAAGTAAACCTGATGAAGTAGGTGAAACTTCAAGGCCAATAAAGTAGTGAAGAGTGTCGAGGTCTTTAATCGCAAACTCACGATATGTCTAATCAATAAACTGCTTAAGGAGAGTTGAATCGTTCCCTATAATAATGATGTCGTCCACACACCACAGGAGATACAATAATGATGATCCTCTCAAAAAAATGAGCAGTGAGGTGTCGGCTGAGCTACACTGAAAACCAAGCTGAGCCAAATAAGTACTGAAGCGCTGGAACCAAGATCGAGGAGCCTGCTTAAGTCCGTAAATGGTCTTTCGCAAGCGACAAACATAATATGGATTAATAGGGTCCTTGTATCCAACAGGTTGCTTCATATAAACTGTACCATCGAAAACACCATTGAGAAAGGTGTTCTTGACATCTAGCTGATGAAGCGGCCAGGAGCGCACAGTAGCAATGGAGAGAATTGTCCGAACTGTGGAGGCTTTAACCATGGACTGAAAGTGTGATCAAAGTCGAAGCCCGGAACCTGCGAGAAACCTTGTACCACAAGTCTATCTTTATGACACTTAATAGTGCCATATGGTCGATACTTCAGACGATAAACCCACTTGGAGCCAACAATGTTGGCATCTGAAAGGTCGAGGCACTAAATCCCAAGTGTGCTGGCCACAAATATCTGACATCTCGTTATCCATGGCAGAAACCCAAGCCGGATCCTGAAAAGTAGTGCGATAATCCGTGGACTCAGATTGAGTAAGTAAAGAAGCAGTAAGACCGTGAGCAACGATATCAGAATAATTTTGCGCTTTATAGCTCTAGTCACCGATCGAGTAGCCATATGATGAGTGCGAGATCGAGGGAAAACCAGAGGAGAAGGCGCGACCAATGAAGTGGCTGCAGGTGAAGGGGCTGGTGAGGTGGCCGGGGAACTGGGTGGTCTAATCGGTGAACCATGTGAGCTGGTTGATGGCGAAATAGGTGAAGCAAGATGCATGATTGGAATCGACAGAGCAGACAAAACATGGTGCTGTAGTCGGTGAGGATGATAGCATCAATAAGATAGTAGGGCTAGCAACCGAAGTAGATATATCAGCTGTTGTATAAGTGAGATCCAAAAAGGTAGATACATCCAAAGAGGTTGGAGGTACTGAAGTAGAACCATCGGCATAAGGGAAGAAAGTGTCGTCAAATCGAGCTTTTCTGGTGACACAGATCTTTCCAGACGTAGGATCCAAACATCGATATACCTTGTACTGGGAGCCATACCTAAGAAAAATACAAGGTAAACTGCGAGGAGCGAGTTTGTGAGTTGCATATGGATAAAGATAAGGGTACACACGACAACCAAAAGCATGAAAGTTCGTGTAAATAGGTTCCCGACCATTGATAACTTCATATGGTGATCGTCTGCCAAAGACATGAGTGGGAAACCGATTTATAGTATAAGTAGTTGCAATAAAAGTGTGAGGCCAGTGAGAGAGAGGGACATGAGATTGGTATAACATAGATAGGCCCATCTCAGCAATGTGGCGATGCTTGCGCTCAGTCCGACCGTTCTGCTCGGGAGTATACGTGTAAAAAATCTGATGGTGAATGCCCTTAGTTTGAAAATGAGTTTGTAAGCGACCATTTACAAACTCAGTCCCCCATCACTCTGAAACACCTTGATGGTGGAAGAGAACTGGTTCTTCACAAAAGCCTCAAAATGACAATAAACATCCCAAAAATCAAATTTGCGGCGCAGTGGGCAAAACCACGTGAGGCGGGAATGATCATCGATAAAAATAGCATAGTAGGAGAAACCATCAGCAGATTAAATTGGAGAGGGCCCCCATAAGTCACAGTGAACTAGATCAAGTACCTAAGCAACACATTTATCATTTGTATAAAAGGATAAACACTTCCCTTTAGCCTTTTCACAAGCATCACAAAGGGTAGGTTTCGAAAAAATTGATGAGACGGACAAAGATTCAGAAGCTCACAAACCAGAAATAACGGAATGTGGTACATGACCGAGGCTAGCATGCCAGATTTCAAAAGATGCACGCGACTTATTCGACTTCACGTTAGATAACAAAGCAGATGCACCGTAGTATAAAACATAAAACCCATTTTCAATATGAGCGTGACCCAATGTTTCACTAGTAATTTTATGCCGAATAGTAAAGGAGCGATGATCAAAGCAGACAACAACATTTAAATCCCGAGTTAATTTGCCAATTGAAAGTAAATTTTTAGTGATGTCAGGCACAATGAGAACATCATAAAAGAGATACAAATTTAGAAATTCGAGAATTACCCACATGAGTAATAGGGAGTTGAGAACCATTACGAACATGTACGATGAAATAACCATGATAAGGTGCGACATGATCAACAGCGGCGGGAGACGATGCTATGTGTTTTTGGCGCCAGAATCCAAAAACCATTTGGAACCAGGGTGCTGAAATTTTGAGATACCACCAAAATGAGCCATATTGCGAAGAAGTTTGGTGAAAAGAAAACAAATGCGCACAAGGCGCAAAGCAAATCAGCTGGCAGGTGACAAGTGATGGGTGCGTGAAATCACGCTCCAAAGGGATACTACGCGTGGAGACCGGGGCGAGTGTAGACAAGCGTGCGTGGGGAGCGCAATGAAAACCTAGATATGCGTGGAACTCACTCAACGTGTTCAACGAAGATGCGGAACAATTCTTGCTGAACTGAGTTGCGGCCAAAGAGAATCAGGTCGAAGAGACGAGGTGGGCCAAAACTGAGCACGAGGCCGACAGATATGAATCAGGCCGGAAGAGACGAGGCGGTGGAGATGAACCAGACCAGAGAAGAGACAAGCCGACAAAGATGAACCAGGGAGAAGAGACGGGACTGCAGGGATGAATCGGGCTGGTAGAGACAAGGCCGGAGAAGCATTGGAGAGGCGTCGGACAAAGGAGACCTTCAAATGTGGCTACCGGAGACAATGACCATTGTGAATCGAACGCAGGAGACCGTCGGAACCATAGGATTGAGTGGTATTGGAGACCGCCGAAAGTTGGTCGAAAGTGCCAGAATTTGACTAGAATTTTGCCGAAATTCGGTGAAGATTTGGTCGGCCGGAAAAGAGAGTTGGAGGAGGTGGTCGAAATTAAAATAAAATTATAAAAATTATGGGGTTTAGGATCAGAACTGCTCTGATACCATGAAGAAGTAATTTCCCGTAATGATTCTGATATTACGGAATGCAATAAATAAAGTATAAAAGATGGACTAGGTCTAGTAGAACTCTAATCTATTCATGAACCTAATCCATAATCAAATCAAAGATTGGTTTTGCTGCTTAGATTATTCTTCGATTTGATGCTTAGATTATTCTTCGAGTTGCTACTTTGTCTTCTTCTTCGATTTGCTCAATCAAAGTGGCGTCTATTTGCTGCTTCGATTCTTCTTCGATTTGTTGCTTTGTCTTCTTCGTCGGATTTACTAAATTGGGGTGGCGTCAGATGGGGTGTCATCGTGATGGTGGCGGAGCGGAATGGCACTGGGCGAGGTGGGTTAGGGTTTTACGGTGGCGCCGTGGTGGGTAGCGGTAGGGTGTCACGACGGTGGTGAAGCAGAGCGGCTTCGGACGGGGTGAGTTAAGGTTTTGTGGTGGCTACATGGGTGGGTGGTTTTGGGGCATCGCGATGGTGGCGAAGTTGGGGTGGTGGGTGGCATAGCGGTAGGTGGTGGCAGAGTTAGGCGGCGTGGGTGAAACGGCGAACGAACAAGATAGTTGATGTTGTCGGTGTCCAATGCCGTCGCCGAGGACCAGAACTCCGCACAACGAGCTGGCGCCACCCTTTGAGGTTGTGAGCAGGTGGCCTTCAGTGTTTTTTTTATGTAGTGAGCAAGAATGGCGCTGGTGGCAGAGTGACGCCAGAATTAATGGAGTGGTGGAAGAGGTAAGGTTCAGTGGCAGTGGTTGTGGGGGAGCGGCACCGGAGGTGGCAGAACAAGCGGTGGTGGCTGTGACGAGCGGCGCTAGAGGTGGCTGAACTAGAGGTAGAATTGTCTTTCAATTTTTTTAATTTTGCCCAAAGGACATTTTCGGTTGGTTAATGACCGGAAGTGACGAGTCAATGCCAAAATATATTCCGTTGAGTTATATTAGCACTTACATTAAGCAGGTGAAGTTATTTTTGTATTAAAAATTTTCTGAAAGTTATATTGATATTTAGTTATCCTATTGGTATACTATACTATTAGTAGGTAGGGTTATACTAATAGACTATTAGTAGATAGGCTTACCTAAATACAATGTAGAAGTGGGGAAAAAACAGTTAACTTTCATATAAGTTAACGGTAACCCACGGACCTTCTCAAAGACTTTTACCTCGACTAGTTGATGAGTGTAAAACACAGGGTGGGAATCCCGCTTGTCAATGATTCAAAGCTCTCCAACTCCCACATGTACTGCTCCTCTTCCCTCCCTATCTCTACGCTGAACTGGATTGCTGTAGTGGAAAGCTTTGGTAGACCTCCCTGCTCTGATAATCTAAGCGAGATTGCTGTTGTGGAAAGCTTTGTAACCATTCTTGTACATGCTCTTCTTCCCACTGCAGTTTGGCTGAACCCCATCTCACACCCCCAGCACTTGGATTCACCGTTTTCGTTCTATGTTACTTTAATTTGCTAGTGTTTGTTCATGCCCTTGCAATGTTTGACGCAATGTCTCAGATAAAGCACGTACATTTTCACCGATGAAACAGGGATTGGTTTTGCTGTGCCAAAGAAGCTTAAAAAGTGTTGATTACCAAGCATTTGCTGAAATTCTGAAATCATGTGCCTCGATTTCGGATGTTAACTTGGGGAGGACACTTCATAGCCATGTTATTAGACAAGGCCACGGTTCTTGTCACCTGGTTTCGAAAGCCCTACTTAATATGTATGCCAAATGCAATGCTCTCGATCATTGCCAGCGATTGTTTGATCAATTGGAGTGTCGCAATACCGTGGCGTGGAACATTGTCTTGTCTGGCTTTGCTGCTTCTCGGGCTCATGATCTCAAAGCCATGAGTTTGTTTCGTTCTATGCATGCTTCCCAGGAAACTAGTTTCAGCACTGTAAGCCTTGCTATCATACTTCCAGTTTGCGCTCGTATTGGTTTCTTGAGAGTTGGTCAAACTCTGCATTGTTATGCTGCGAAAGTTGGGTTTGATTCGGATACGCTGGTTGGAAATGCTCTGGTGTCCATGTATGCAAAGTCAGGGTTTGTTCTCGATGCATATGATGTATTTGATGGGATATCTGACAAAGATGTTATTTCGTGGAATGCAGTCATTGCAGGTTTAGCGGAAAATGAACTGATAGATGATGCTTTTGGGATGTTCCAGTGGATGCTGAAAGGGAATAGTTCACCAAATTATGCTACAGTTTTGAACATTTTGCCTCTTTGTGCTCGCTTGAAGGAGAATTTAGGTCAATTTTTTGGGCTGGAGATTCATGCTTATGTGCTCAGGCGAGTGGAGTTAGCAACGGAGATACCTGTGGTAAATGCCCTAATAAGCTTCTACTTGAAGACGGGACAGTTGGAACATGCAAAAACCTTATTCATGAAGATGAAAACTAAAGACTTGGTGTCCTGGAATTCAGTGATCGCTGGATATGCCACTAATGGTCAATGGTCCGGAGCATTGGGTCTGTTTTATCAATTGGTTGTTATTGAGGAAATGGCACCAGACCCCGTTACTCTTGTTAGCGTACTTCCTTCAATTGCGCAGCTGTGTTATCTGCATGCAGGTAAACAAATTCATGGTTATGTTATGCGTCGTCCTGTCTTACTTGGAGATACCAATGTGCAAAACGCCCTGATAAGCTTTTATTCCAAATGTGGGCTCAGAGAAGCTGCATTAAGGACATTTTTTCTCATGCTTAACAAAGATTTGGTATCATGGAATGCAATACTTGATTGTCTCAGCGAAAATGAATCTGAAATGAAATTTGTTCATCTGCTCCGCCGAATGTTCACAGAAAGAATACAACTAGACTCAGTTACCATGCTAACCATAGTTAGATTTTGCAATTATGCTGCACGAATGAATTTGATCAAAGAAGCTCATGGATTTTCTCTGAAACATATTGTTCTGCTGAGTGATGATGAACCTGCCGTGGGAAATGCTCTGATTGATGCATATTCTAAGTATGGTAATATGGATTATGCATATAGATTGTATGAAAGCATGTCAGAAAGGAGAAATTTGGTAACGTGGAATACAATAATTTCAGGCTTTGTAAATTCCGGTGCTCATGAAGAAGCAAATAGGATATTTCAGAAGATGTCACCGAGGGATTTAACCACATGGAATCTAATGGTGAGAGTTTATGCCATACATGGCCATCCTAGTCAAGCTCTCAGTATGTTTCATGAGATGCAAAATGATGGATTAAAGCCTGATTCAATGTCCATTATGAGTCTTCTTCCCGTGTGCGCGCAATTTACGTCTGTCAGTATGCTGAGGCAGTGTCATGGGTATGTGGCTCGGGCTTGCTTCACAGATGTGCACCTTATGGCAGCTCTGCTAGACACATACTCAAAATGTGGAAACATAAACTATGCTGGTAAACTCTTCCACTCAACTACCCGAAAGGATCTTGTTCTTTACACAGCGATGACTGGAGGGTATGCAACAAATGGTATGGGGAAAGAAGCTATTCGAGTCTTTCATGACTTGCTTCAATCGGGCCTGAAACCAGATACTGTTATAATCACCACAGTCCTATCTGCTTGCAATCATTCTGGTCTTGTGGATGAGGGCTTGAAGATATTTGATTCCATTGAACAGGTGCACCACATGAAACCGAGTGTGGAGCAATATGCATGCTTGGTTGATCTCCTTGCAAGACGAGGTCGAATAAATGATGCATATTCGGTTGCCTGCAAAATGCCCGCTGAAGCTGGTTCCAGTGTATGGGGTGCATTGCTCGGGGCATGCACTATCCACCATGAGGTTGAGACAGCCAAATCCATAATCCATCGCCTCATCGGTAGTGATTCTACTGACATTGGAAACTACGTGGCTATGTCAAACATATATGCTGTGAATTCTAGTTGGGATGGTGTTCTGGAAATGAGAAGACTGATGAGGAGTAGGGAGCTGAAAAAGCCATCTGGTTGCAGCTGGATCCAAGTAGAAGAGAGTAAACACGAATTCCTAGCTGGAGACTATTCCCACCCTCAAAGAGGATATATCTATGAGGTATTATGTATCTTGGATCAGCATATCAGAGAGGTTTACGAGCTCTTTTTTAGTTTGTAAATGCTTTGATACTCTAAATGTTACACTGGATACTGCCGAAGCGTATGCAGCTTCTCTCCAATAATGAGAGTTGTATATTAAGGTATTGGGTAAATCTGTTACGTATATTACAAATCACTCATTTCTTTATGAAAAAATCTCACCTTACCAAATATTGAACTTATGAATTACATGGCATAATCTTATTTACCCAACACCTTAAGATACAACTTTACTAACATAATATTTTTTGCTTTTATGCCATTCTTCATCTTGACATCTGTCTCAGAAGTCAGAATTGCAAATGCACACACGTATATGCAATTTTGACTTGGAGAAAGTCACAGGAAATGCAGCATTTCCCTAAGTGGTGTGGTATATTTTCTGAGGCATTTATCATATCTTTTGTTATTTTTTTGTTGGAAAATTGCTAGATTTAGGCATGTTTACATCGTAAGGGGTTTACATAACCATTTTTGATTTTTTTAAATCTAAATCCTTAATTTTGTAATCTACTTTGAGTCTAATGGATTTTTGGTCCTTACGAGCGTCTAGATTCCTTTTTTGTAAACTTAATTTATAGATTGCTCGTAAGCACTTCGGAATGTTTTAGTGAAGGCCATTCGCAGGAATGGTAGAATATTGGGGAAGGTCATTCGCAAGGATGGTAGAAGCTTGAAGAAGACCATTCACAAGAATGGTAGAAGGTCGAAGAAGGAAGATAAAGAAGCGGGTGAATTGTGATCTGTAATTTCAAACAAAGTGCTGGAAATGATCCGAGAAGAACAAGCCTCTGAGAGTGGCACCATTGGATTTGTCTTCTCGAGCACTATAAAATCGACTACAAGAACTCCCAAAACGGATCTACGGTTCACCCGAAATGATGCGAAGACCGGCCGGCCGACCAGGTGAAGAGGAC
>JAULKJ010000002.1:6816113-6831358 GCA_032355405.1 Rubia balearica
TTAATATTGCAACTAAGACCTTTTACCTTTTATTATTCTAATTAAACCCCGTCTTTCCATAACCTTATGGAAAGACGATCTTTCCCAAAACTTTGTCTTAAAATAATCATTAATTATAAAACTAATTTCCTCTAATTAGGCGGTGTGAATAAGATTTTGTGCATATAATGTTAATTTTATTTATGTTTCGTTAAATGTTTTTATATTCCTTCAGTCCCACCTGAAATTGCACTGCAATTATTAGTACGTTATTTAAAAAACATGTTTGATCGTTAATACATGTTTGATTTGTAGAAACTAGTTGTTCTTACGAATTGAACATTATAATATATATATTTAAATATGCAGTCAAATTTTAATAGAAAATACCGTAAAAAAGAGAATGTAAGAGTACAGAGTAATTAAAATGACAAACTTATAACTTTTCCAAACATGCGGGGGTGATATTTGAAATGAAACAATTGTTGAACGCAACGAAGGAGTTGTTCACCTGGCACTGGAGTTTCCGCCCCAAGCCATTAAGCCGGAGATTGTCCCTTCGATCATCATCATCATCGAGTATTAACTAGTAGTATTCTCATATCCCGAGACTTCATTTTCATTTATTCACAAAAGCTTCCGTCTTGTTCGGCAGAAATGGAAGAGGCTCCAGCGACGACGCTGTTGCTCCATGGGAAATCACGAGAGGAAAATGAAATAGCACGATCACTGAAAATTAGTAACGATTTGAAGCTTCCCGATGAGTACAGTCCAATTCATCTGCAATTGCATTCGGAGAACGAATCACCGCGCGAGTTTCGAGTTGAGGATTACATGAATGCTCTTTCTACCTCATGCTTCGGGAGACTCTTGGTTTACTCTCCAAGATTGCCCTCCACCCACGACGTTGTATCGCTGTAACCCTCTTTTATATTGTTCAATTTGTTTCTCAGAGGAAATTTGGTACTGTTGATTTAATATGCTTTGGTTAATTAAAATACTCTTTCGCCAACACTAATAAACTTTGCAGTTAACTCTTAAATCTTGATATTGCTGAAGTTATGAGGCATTAGTTTCTGCTCATTTGACATCTGCTGTTGCCTTTTGGTTAACTGTATGGCAGTAATTTCGGCGAATTGCCTATTGGAGCAGCTTGTGTTGCGGATGTACAGATGAAGGGAAGAGGTGTGTATTTACTAGTTAGGCCCTTTTCTTTTGGAATGAACTTCAGTGCCGATAAGTTCTGATCAGTTCAATTGATATTAGTAATAAATTATACAGAATTAAGTTCAAGCAGTTCAGCTCAGTTGAAAATAATAGGGCCTTACAGTTTCAAAAATAAAGTTTGCACTTTTAGTGTGGTTATAACATTTGTGAATTTGTGTGGGGACATGAAGGTAGGTCGAAAAACGTGTGGGAATCTCCTAAGGGATGTCTCATGTTTTCCTTCACTATAGAAATGGAAGATGGAAGAGTGGTGCCGCTTCTGCAGTATGTGGTTAGTCTTGCTGTGACGGAAGCAATTAAGGATCTTTGTCACCAAAATGTAAGCAGTTTTGGTTCAACTTGCACTCAAATATATTACTAATTGAATAGTTCCTAATGCAAGTCATTACTTTTCCTCAAATTTATGGCTTTAATTGGAAACTGGAATAGGAGTACCTCTGCATTTACTATTATTCATAACAGTATCATATAAGCAGAAACATGTGAATTACTTTGGAGAAGAACAATTGCAAAGTTTGCAATGTTATGAAAATATAAAGTGCTTAAATAAAGGAACGGAAGAATAGATTACTACATTGGCATGCTTCATTTGTTTTAAATTTGATTGTGGAATCTACAGTTGGTGAATAATCGAATTTTTATGTGTCTGATGTTGTTTACCTCTTGAATGTGTCTCTTTTAAGAGTAAATTTCATTTTTATTTTTTCAGAGTCTTTTGTTAGTCTGAGAAATGCTCAGTATCTTTCGTGGGCCTTTGGTTTGAGGGAGTTCTAATCATTGCAATACATCGTGTTCGGTTTAAATAGAATCAAATTTTGGAATCAGCACCCCCCTCCTTGCTTTCATTCCAAAATCGAAGCGAGGACCCTCCCCAAATGCCCCAGTATTGTATCTGGGTTTCTCCATCTCATTTATTATTCTTTTAAAACTTTCTGTGTACGGGGTGTCATTGATCTTCCCATTTATACTTATTTACTCAAGAATGTTCAGGTGTGTTTCATGTTTTGCTTGCCTTGAGTTCCTCCCTGTCCACTTGAAGTGTGAATCTAATCTTATCAGTACAAGAGTATAGGTTTCAAGGACAGCTTACTCATTGCTGTTCCTGCCACTAGCATTCTTTTGGGAAGGCGTGCTTCTAGATAGTATTGATTATAGTAATTGGAGTTTTGTGTGGCTTGCAAGGTGGCCAGTGATAAGTTCCTAGTATTCCATCTTTTCTGTACTGTTGTCAAAACTATTTATTATGATACGCTAGGTCTAAGCAAGAGCTCAATTGGTTAGTGTTTTCATTAGGATAGACTATGAAGGAGGCTTGGCATGCTAGTAAGAGCTGTTGACACATGTCTTCAGGTGAAGAGTTAAAGCCATTGCAATAACCTCATATAAAGGTATAAGGTTGCCTATATAAGTCTTTAATCCTCCGACAGTTTCCACATCCCCCTCATGTGGGCGTCCCTGTTTATGTTGAATTTTATACTAGGCCTAACTGCATTGCTTAAGGAAACTGACCTACATGCTTTTAGTACATGGTGTTGTCGTGAGCATTAAGTCCAAAGAAAGGAAAAGTGATTAAAATATAAGTAGCTTCATAACAATGTTGGATGGGCACATTCAAGGGTTTGTTGTTTACCGACTTGCTGCTACATAGAGCTACTTTAGTTATTGATCAAATTATCGATAAATCATTGCATTTAGTCCATCAGGCAGACAGGCACTGTTACGGTGCTCTGTTGATATAACCATTTTAAGTTGGAAGTTCAATGGATCAGGTAAAGCTAGAAATTTGGTAATCATGTCCTGAAAATGAATCACGTCTCTTTCTCAAAGAATGTTCTTCCAGATGCACTGATATTTTATTTTCACTGTTGTATGAAATTATGGATTTGGAAGAAGACAGTAATGAGGATACTGGATTCTACTCTAGTCTCGACTCTCGACCTTGTGAACTATTTTTCTGATACCTTGCAGTTAAAATGTGTTGGCCTCTGGTTATGAATTTGTTAGGGCGAACTCTAACAAATTATGCAATTTTTAAGGGAGATGAAGTGAGAGATATGGGGGAAGTGGCTGTTTCTGGTTTTTTTTATATAAATTTTTTTATTTCAGCCCTTTGCTCTTATTTGTTATTAGCACTTTTAAATTGCATAATTTGCTTAAATTATAAATTCTAACAATTATATAACTGTTCTATGCTTAGATTGTGCTGATGTATGTCTCCCTGTTAGGGCGTACCACATCTTGATGTAAAAATAAAGTGGCCAAATGACTTGTACTTAGATGGCCTTAAAGTTGGTGGGATTTTGTGCACATCAACCTATAGGTCAAAGAAGTTTAATGTTAGTGCCGGTAAACTTTCTTACTCCTTTTATGACCAATTACAATTTGTTCTTCTCTATTTAAAAGGATTAAATGGCATTCACAACATTTTTTTGAAAATCCTTTCTCTTGCCATACCCCAGTGAGTAATACATTGGTACTATTTCCAGGCATATTAAGGTCCTTAAGGATATCAAATCTTGCATGTAACGCTCAAAATAATTATGAATCTTGTTCAATTCTCTTGCTATATATATGCAGGAGTTGGCTTGAATGTTGGCAATGAGAAGCCAACCATCTGCTTAAATGCAGTTATGCGAAAATCAATTCCCATGGCTTGTGAACTACGACGAGAAGATGTAATGGCAGCCTTTTTCAATAAATTTGAGAATCTATACCAAGTCTTCATGCAACAAGGTGAATATGAGTAGAATACTTCATGTGTCTCGGTCAATCACTGTAGTTTATGCTGTATCATTCATTATCTTTGTTTTAGAAAATTTAATTTCATGTTGTAAAGACTCACTGCAGAATGCATTTATATTTGACTTAGGGATAGATCCTTTCATGGTAAAATGAATGTTTTCATTCTTTATTTGTTTTTGTTTTTTATCCGTTACATCAGATGCCTGAGTTTGGCATAAGCTGGTATTGGCATTTTAGTAGAAAGTTCCTTTTACAGGGTTATGAACACAAACCCTTTTACAGGGGTATGAACACAAACCTTGTTTACTGTTTTGGTGCTCATAAGAGTGCTCTTTACTTGGCAGCCATATCATAGCAACACTTCGGATCTTCAGAAATGTTTTATGGGGAGGTTTATTGATAAATACAGTTTCTCAAGTAAACAAATTTTGGCCTGTCAAATCTGATAAAAGATGTTAACATTTATTTGGAAGGGAATGAATTTTCTCCAAACTAAGTGGATGAAAAATACTTTTGATCTGATCTGAAATGTCAGATCAGCTAGGACTATATTGGCTAGATATCTGGTCCCAAACACCCAGCACTACTGATGCCAAAGTTTTAGCTCCTGTTCACGAGTCCTGTTGCAGACAAGTTTATATTGATTTTGTCACTGCCTTATATATAATGCCTTAGTCTTCTAATCCACATTATTTTAATGATTGGCTGGAACTTGGGTAAAAATATTTCCTAGCTTGCATGGCTCTGTTATCAAATGTTAAATTTTTTTAAATACTTATGTTGCTCCATATCATACAGGATTCCAGTCGATTGAGGGGCTGTACTATAAGTCATGGTTACACAGGTAACTTACCTTGCACACTGGAACTATTTCTCTTGAGGGTGTTGGTAATTCTAACACTTTCACTGCATGTAACTTAATATTAGTTTCACTGGTGTTCTAGAAGTGGATGCTAATGTATTTCATTAATGATGAGGAACTAAGAATGAAGTTCTCTTGTTAAAGAGTTCATGATTTGTGTTTTCGAGGCTCTCCTTGGGGGAAGATAGTAAGATATGTCACACTCCCTCTGTCCCAGACTAAGCTGCACTTTTACTATTTGACCACGTATTTGAATAGATATATAAACAATAATATTATCATATGTGATATTGTTGGATTTGTCGTAATAATTAGTTTCTGAATATTAACTTTTTATTTGCTGTTATTATACGTACTCAAACATATTAACGGTCAAATATGTTTCTCGAAGACCGTGAAAAAGATTCTAACAGCTTAGTCTGAGACGGAGGGAGTATAAAATATGCTTTTTTTGGAAGCAGGGCTTCTTTGCTGCTGTTGTAGAACATGTTCATCCATGTCAAACAAAAATGCCTTCATTGTCAACTTGTTCCTTGATAACCTATTCAGATATCGAAAAGCAAACAGTGATTTGGATCAAACTACTTATATTATAACTCTCCTGCAGTGGGCAAAGAGTTATAGTGCAAGAGAGTATTGATAAAAAAGCTGAAGCTGTGGAAGACATAGTCACCATCAAGGTGAGTTTATTCCAAATCTCAGTGCATATTTAAGTGTCAAAGCACTTCATCTGAACCTCTTTTGATACATCATCTTGGTTTCCCAGTCTGTATATAAAACTGAGTACATGATGTTGGCTCGCAGGAAATGATCAAACGAGAGTCTAAATGTTAAGTAGACAACCCTAGTGATTCACAGCCATATTTCATTCCACACATAAATTTTATGTAAGCTCAAGCTTACAGGCAATATGATTCAAAATTCACTCTTTAGAATTTTTCGATATGAAACATCATGATTTGTGAGGGGTCAAACTGTTTGATAGAAGTGAATGTCAGTGTATGAATATACTTTGTCATGTGGCTATCTTATTTTACCATACATTATATCCTGATGTACATTTTTTATTAAAACATACAATTTTTCTGATAAAATAACATAGAGAAAGCTATCAATATTTCCCCTAAGTATGAGTTGGATCTTATTTAGAGTTTTACACTACTTTTACCATTTCCGAACAGAATAAACATCCTGAGGGAGTCAGAACCATCCTCCCCAATTTTACATTTTGAGAAGCAGACTAGATGTCAATCATGTTTTGCTAAATCCAATCCAACACGAGGATCCTATGTGGTGATACTCTTCTTACAAGCTGATCAACTATGCTTGACTTACTATAAATTATTTATATCAATTCAAAGGAACCAAGGCAGTGAGTGATACAATGCTTCATGGTTTCTCTTTTCAACATTGCAAAAGTAATTGAAAATCGTCAACCTGTCAACCAGGGGCAAGTTTGACCTTTGAACGGTGTCTTTCGATGTCGTAATTTAGGTGAGAAATTGTAATTTATATAAATTAGGATATATTAAAAATAAAATGTCAAAATTATTATGTGACTGCAATTATTATTACGTACTGTTATAATTATATACTCCCTCCGTCCTGGAATAATTGGCACACTTTTTATTTTTGTCTGTCCCATATAAAATGACACACTTCCATTCTTACCAAAATTGGTAAAGAATATGCTATAAAATTCCTATAATATCCTTTTTAACTTCAACAACTTTATGGCTGGTCCCACTGCTTTCCCAAAATATCCCTACTTTTTCACAATTATTCTTTGCCATCTCATCTTGTATAAAATATTAAGCCACATGTGCCATTTATTCCGGGACGGAGGTAGTAATATATACCCCGTCCGTTCAGTTATTTGTGGCACATTTTTGATTTTATGATGTTCATTTTATTTTGGCACTTTTCAATTACAGGATACTTAAAGAAAATTTCAACCACTCATTTTACTTTCTCTTCTTTTAATTTAGTTTGATCCACATAATTAACATCTTCTAAAATCTCGTGCCAAAACAAAATGTGCCACAATTAGGTGAACGGAGGGAGTAATGTAATTACATAAATACGATATTAAACAGAGTCCCAACCCCACCGTGCAACGCCCGGGTGAAATTTCACTAATTAAAATATAAATGATGAACTTAAGCCTGGAGGGAGTTCCTTGCTACCAACATGATATACATATTTTCTAAATAAAAGAAAGGAGCCAAGGATGGTAGTTATTCCCCCCAAGATAGATATCTTGATGATCCTCAGGCTAAAATTTCATCAATGATCCTGTAATATGCGCAATGTTAAGTGGTTTTTTCAATACTAGGGGCACCTGCAAGTTTACCAACCAATTGTTGGTTGCTATAGACTGGAAGGGACTAAAATATAGCGATTGTACTATGACGAATATAGTAGTTTTAGATAGCTATTCAATGGCGCAATGAACATCTTCTGATCCAAACTGCAAGAATGAACTGCAGCATTCAAATGCAGTTAGAAACATGGTTACTCTATAATACTTACAATTCTCGATCTTTCCTGTAAGTAATCTGTAATATTATGTTGTTCTTTCAAACTGTTAATCCCCTCATCAGGCATGATCAGAAGGAACCACGCTTCGAAAACATGTGAAAAGACACAGGAGTTAGTGGGATGCATAGAACATAGTTTTGTCAAGTTTAGTGGTGGAGTGAAGTAGTTGTGTAAGCACTAGCTGTTTTCCTTGACATTGTGACATTAGTTTTTTTTGGATCGTATTTGTTGCTGCAGTGATGTCTTTGATCTCGTTTCTATTTTGCAAGCAGATTTATCTAAAACTTGAAAAAGCTTTCATCTTTTCAGGGTTTATCATCGTCAGGTTATTTATTAGCTATCTCAGAAGATGGCCAAACATATGAGCTTCATCCAGATGGCAATAGGTATGTAATTATGCATCAGTTCCTTACTGGTGGAAGTGATAGAACTTCTACCAAGTCCTTACTTAATTAAGAGTGCAAAGCTTTTGTTGAATCTTGATTGCTATATTTCTTTCATTTCTAGAGCTTGAAATAAACACCTTTTAAGCTTTTCCCCCCTCTATATAACCTATTCCTGATGAAAAAGTTGAATATGGTTCTTGTTTGCGCATGACAGAAATGGATACTGGATATTCTATAGAAATATAATGGCCCTGCCTGGAAAAATGAACACCATTACTACCTTAGTAAGCCTGGCGTAATTGTCATGCTTTCTGAAACTACTGTTTGAGGATTGTCAGTGGATGTTTAACTTGTCGAGCTGAGGTCCACACCACTAACAAATTACTCTTTTCTGCAGTTTTTTATCATTGTAAGTTAACTGTATTCTTGTGTTATCGGGTGATATATCTTCATTTTTTCGTTAATGAGTTTCTCCCTTGTAGAGAAATCCTTCCTCTCTTTGTTGCTTCTCTACTTTTGAGCACAAATTCTTTTAACATTTGCATTTCGAAATAATATCTTGTCCGAAAATAATTCCTTCTGATCTTTGAACTAGAGGAGATCTGCTTGGACTAGATTTATTGTAAAATATATACTGGTAGTGGAGTTGAACTTCTGGATGAGTGAGCCTTTTGGAGACATTTATGTGACACTAGGTTGATTGATATTTAATAAAGATTATTCGAAAAAGAAGTTATGTGTGTTCTAGGAAGATGTTACTTCACCTCTAAAGTTCAAAAACTTGGACCACATCACACATATAATCCTCAGAGCTAATTCGGAATCTTACATCCTTATTTCGTCTCTTCTTATTAGCGCGATGCATCCTGATTCGTAATGAAAGACGACATCAGTAATTGGATACATCATACATGCAGTTTTTAAAATATTATAATGTGTGGAGAACTTACCTCTACCATTTTGGATGCAATAATTGATTCATTCTACATGTCTGAGCATTAGCATTGACTTGAGTTATTGTGGTACTAAGTGGGAAACTGTTTACTTCACTGCACAATTAATTGCTGTTCGTTTGTGGCTGCAGTTTTGACTTCTTTAAGGGGCTAGTGAAGAGAAAGCTATAATGAAAAGGATTCTTGGCCACCTTCTGCTGCTGGAAAAGGACATTTGTGCAACGTTCTGCAATGTCTTTTTCCATGCTCTTCATTATTATCGAGTTGCTCTTGATTCCATAGACCGGATTTGGACTAGATATTTTTGTATAATAGATTCAAATTAACATTTGAATTCACAATAATTAAGGTTTAGATTTGAAGAATCATGAAATCTTCCTGATTCAATCAATGTTGCAGCAGAGAAGAAAACAGTTGAAACAACTGAAAGAAGAGTTAAAAGCATGGGGTTTTCTGTAATGAATTGGATGGGTAAAGTTAGATTGTGATATGTACAATCTCAACTAGTATATATACAAGGATCTAAGGTCTATAGTAATTGCTATGCAGACAACAAGACGGACAAAGCAGTGACAGATCTGGTGAAGTTGAGGTATGGTAATCTGCCAATAAGCCTTCTATAAGGGCATGGATGAAGAAGCAGAGAAGATGAGCTATCATCGGTTTAATTGATAAGAAAGCAAGAAGCTGCATGTTTAGCATCAAGAAGACCAAGATCCAAGAGCCTCTGCTTACAATAGGAGGATCAAGTGTTGACATTTGTGGAAAAATCATTAAGCCAAACTGGTTTAGTTTTCAGTCTGGTACTTCGTGGGAGGATTAGAAACAGAAGATGGTGAAAGAAGGCTAGAAATAGGAGCATGAGATGAAGAAGAGGGTTGTGAAAAGAGTAGAACAAGGAGAGTTAGATTGAGAAAGGGGACTGAAATGAAAAAGATTAGATGCAGGAGACGAAAAACGAGCATGAGCAGAAAATTTTATAATGAACTGAGTTATGAGGAGAATGTTGAAAAATGGATGATATGGGAAGAGATGCCGAAAAAGAATTTTAAAATGGAAAAGAAACAGAAGAATTATGATGAAAGAGAAAATTATATCTACAAACAAAATCTCTCGATATGAAGAGTTTCTTATGATGAGGATCATAGGTTGGAACTTTGTTTTATGAGGAGCGGTGTTTGTGATAGAACATAGATAGCTGTAAAATACCAACGGTTGATTTTATTAATCATTATATATAGGCATCATGTACAGAATTACAAATGGAAAATGATTCTATTTAGGTTACAAGATATACACAAAATATAACAAAATATCTCCCTAATACTCCTCCTCAAGTTGGAGTATGTAGATCACGAATGCCTAACTTGCCAAGAAGAGTCTGAAATTTCTGTCGTCCAAGAGCTTTAGGAAACAAGTTTGCAGATTAACTAGAAGTGCGGATATGATGAGTAACACCTTCACCGGTTTGTACCAAATCAAAAACAAAATGACAGTCAATTTCTTTGTGCTTCGTACGTTCATGAAACACATGATTGACTGCAATATGAAGGGATGCATGACTATCAGAGTATAAACGCATAGGAGAAGAGTAAGCTACTCCCAAATTTTGAAGAAGGGACTTAAGCCAAATAAACTCACAACAAACAACAGCTATGACACAATACTCAATTTTAGCGGAAGACCAAAAACAATAGGTTGTTTCTTTGTCTTCCAAGAAATAGGGAATTCACCAAGCATAGCAAAATATCCAGTTAAAGAACGCATAATTGGGCAAGCTGCCCAGTAAGAGTCACGGTAAGCAATAAGTTGAAGAGAGCTCTTAACAAAATGAAATAAACTATGACTAGGATGACCCTTCAAAAAATGCAGCACAAGTAGAGCAACTTGCCAGTGCGTAACTCGTGGTTTCTCCATGAACTGAGTGTGTACATAATAACTAAGCTCCGAGCGAGTGATAGTCAGATAAATCATCTTCCAAACAAGTTTGCGATGCTGATCAGGATCAACATAAGAGGGTTTCTCTGCGAGCGCCAAATTGTGCAGCTGTTCCATCAAAAAATCCGTAGGTTTGGCAGCTAACAATCTAGTATCAGTCAAAATATCAAGCGCATATTTCCGTTGAGACAGAAACATACCATCAGGTCTCCGAGCAATCTCAATCCCAAAAAATATTTCAAAACACCAAGATCTTTCATATGAAAGCAAGAGCTGAGATACTTCTTGAACTCAGCTATCAGATGTAAAGAAGATCTAGCAATGATCAAATCATCAACATAAACCAAAACATGTAGCGAAACACTATCACGCAAATAAGTGCACAATGAGTAATCTGCCTTACTCTGTATAAATCCAAAATGCGCAGAGCTGCAACTAGCTTTGCAAACCAAACCAGGCGCAGGAAGAGTATAACCAGGAGAAGGTCACATGTAAACCTCTTCATCCAGATCCTCATGTAGAAACACATCATGTACATCCATCTGATGAATTTCCCAACCACAAATAATAGCAACCACTAAGAAGAGACGCATCGAGCTCATCTCGGCAACAGGAGCAAAAGTCTCAGTGAAATCAGTGCCCTCAATTTGCCAATTTCCAAGAACAATTAACTGAGCCTTGTAACGCTCAATCGAACCATCAGACTTATACTTGGTTATAAAAACAAATTTACTTCCAATAGCATGTTTATCAGGAGGCAGAGGAGACAGAACTCGAGTATTGTTCTGTTCAAGTGCATCAATCTCATCAGTCATTGCCGCTCGTTTATGCGAGTGACGAGAAGCCTCAGAATATGTAATAGGGTCTAAGCCGTCTGTAATTGCAACTAAAAATCTAGAATGTAAAACCAAAAAATTATTGCAAGAAAGATAATCAGCTATAGGATATCAAGTACCTGAAGACAGATCATGTGGGGAAGAGAAAGCAATAGGGGGATTAGCACAAGTAGCAGTGTAGACATTTAGCTGGAGGATGACAAATACGAGTGCTTTGCGGTCGGAGAGGAAACGGTGACGGAGACTTATCATCACTGGACTCGGTAACGAGCTGTGGCTTAGGTGGCGGCTCAGGGTGATCCGACCTCGACTCGGGCAGGGCTCTCCGTGCTTGGTCAGCAGCTCGGGTGGAGGCGATTGAGGGATGGTGGAATTCCGCAAAGGAGCCGGAAGTGCAGGCTGCAGCTGGACGGACGTCGGTGAAGGCGTGGTCGTGGCTGGCGGCGGTACAGTAGCCGGTGGCATAAGAACAGGTAGAATGGCGTCATACATGACAGATTGGTGCAAGGGCACCATATCATCGGAAGAATGAAAAATAGTAGCAAAAACATATGAAAAGCAGTCTTCATAGAACACCACATATCGGCTATCAAACACAATATGAGACTCAAAGTCATAAACACGCCATGTCTTCTTGTTAAGTGGATAACCCAGAAATACACATTTGCGACTTTTGGAAGCAAACTTATCACGCGACTTTGGGAGTTGAGACACAAAGCACAAACAACCTAACACACGGAGATGTCTGTAATCAGGTGCACAACCATGAAGAAGTTGATTAAGTGATCGACCATTTAGCACCGGTGTTGGAGTGCGATTGATCAGGTAGGCAGTAGTAGGAATGCACTCTCCCGGAAGTCAATAGGCAGGTGAGCTTGGAAACGAAGAACACGTGCCACGTTTAATATGTGGTAGTGCTTCAGCTCAACTCGCCAGTTCTGTTGTGGCTTGTAGACAGTGGAAGTCTCAAACCGAATTCCTTTCTCATCAAATTAGCATCTGATAGGAAGAAATTCAGTTCCATTGTCAGTTCAAACTCGTTGAATTGTACAACAAAACTGTGTCTGAATGAGAGCAAAGAACTCCTTCATCTTGGCAGGTACATCAGACCCAGATACTAATAAATAAATTCAAACAGCTCGGGAATAATCATCAACAGTAGTTAAGAAGGAAAATGCTTCACTAGAAGAAGGTGAGCCATAAGGCCCCCAAACATCACAATGTATAAGCTCAATTAAATAACTAACAGTAGAAAAGTACTTATTGGAAAAGTACTTCTGGACTGTTTTGCCTGATGACAAGTGGAAAAAGGAACAATTTTATTCAAATTACTACGACTTAAAGCAATAAGGGGGATCCAAAACGTTGATGCCACAAATCAGACGAAGCCACGACGATTGCAATGGAGACTGTCGGCGGCGACGACGGTGTTCCTCCCAGTCTGCGCAACCAATAAACCCCTCCCTGCTGATGACCTCACCAATCACTGTTCTTGTGCTGATATCCTGTAATATGCATAATTTTTCGGTAAGCAAAATTAGACATTTAAAGCAGCAGTTAACTTGACAAATGATAGTAAATTACAACATAATTTTGGAATAAACAAAACACGCCAAAGCATAAACTTCCGTGTTGGGTAGCAGTATAAATAGATCTATCGGGTAGGATTACATCAACATTATCAGCAGGTTCAATATCATGCAGAAGATCCCTGGCATTGGTCATATGATATGAACCTCTGGTATCAAGAATCCAAGTTAAAGTAGTCTTACCTGACATATTTTCAGTATGATTCATCTTAGAGAACATATTAAGAACCGTACTCCATTGTTCCTTAGACGTTGGTCATTGGTGGAGTCGCGGCGGCAGCAGGAGCACCTCCGGTGAACGGAGTGGCTGTAGGGGCGCGAATTTTCTGGTTCTGAGCTCTCTGGATATGATCCCAACTTTTAAAACATGAATATCTAGTGACTTATTGAATAAAAGTTCATAAGGATATTTTCATCATAGATTTTTTTTTTCAAAAATTAACACTCTTCAAAACTCATCAACGCTCCAACTTTTTCAATTTTTAAATATATAGTCATTCTCTCTCATCAACTACACTCACCAAAACTCTCCTCTCAAGTTTAACTCTACAATCATAACTCAATTCTCCATCATCATTATTGTCCCCGCATCATTTTCTTTTTCTTTCACACATTTTTATATTTCTATAATCTAATATTTACTACAACACATATATTTTGAATATGATGCATATATATGTGTGTATATACATATATTTAAATATATTTTTATGTATCCATAGATGAAAGATATCTTGAATTCGATGAATTTGTGTTTGTGGATTGATTATTAAAATTTGAATTAAGTGAATCCATTTTCAACAATTCAAATAAAACCAACAAACTACAATTTTTTTCATAAGAATGAAGGAGAGGAAAATAGAATTTGGAAGAGATATGAGAAACATATCAATGTAGCTCTCTATTTATAGAGATTTTTTTAAAAAAAAAAGTTTTGGTGCTATTTTTTAATTTAATTTTTTTGAAGATAATTGTATTTTGCCCATTTAAATCCGTTGGAGCAAAAATACAAATAAGGAAGACACATAACACAATACTATTGGACTAGAGTATACAACTTATCTCATTAAAATCTCAAACTCATCAATAGGGATCCACCCATGTGATGAATTGGAAGAGTTTTGGAGAGTGTAAAATTACCTCCCCTCCTCTTGGGTCCTTCTTTTCTCCCACACACACTCACCAAAATTCCACCATTGTAACACATCACTCACCAAAACCCCTCTCCCACCCCAGAGTTGGTAACCTATTAACAATGTAGGTTGCGGCCAGTATAGAATCCCCCTAAAAATGAGCAGGCAAATTGGACTGAAACATAAAAACCCTGGCCATTTTCAAAATATGCTTGTGCTTCCTCCACCACTTATTTTGTTGTGAAGTGTAGGGAAAATATTTCTGATGAACAATACCAAGTTAATTTAACAGTTTCAAAATTTGCAAAATAATAAACTCAGATCCATTGTCAGTACAACTAATCTTAAAATACTTCTGAAAATGAGTGTGGTGTGAACTAAATTCAGAAAAACTTAAGAATATTAGAGACCCTGGATTTTTCTTAACTGACAAGTCCATGTAGTTATGCTATATGTATCAACCATAGTCGAAAACAAGTTAGAGCATGTACATTGGGGCTCAATTTAGGCTTAATTAAAAATTGGGACGAAATTGGGACAAAAAAATCCTCACAGTGGGGGGCTCGGAGCAGGCTACATTTGAAGCAGCCTGCTGGGCTGGCTAACTGACACAGCCCGCGGCTCAGTTAGTGGCCTGACAGACCCAGTAGGCAGGGCCATATGCGCGGGCCAGGGGCGCATTTTGCTCCCTTTTTTTACCTAGGGTGCCACGTGGCCCCTGTCCCCCCCTTTTTTACTTTTTAAATGCCAGATTAGGACATGTGGCCTAATCTGGTGGTGCCACGTGTCCCAACCAAAAAAATTTAAAAATCAATTTTTAAATTTTTGAAAAATATTTTTTGGTATTTAAAAAGAGTACATCTTTTGAAAGACGGTCTTTCCATAGGTTATGGAAAGACCAAGATTTAAAGTGTAAATTAGAACAAATGAAGATAAAATTTTTAGGGTTGCATGAATAGGGTTATAAACTTTATAACTACTAAACGTTGTATAATAAAATTTTAATATTGCAACTAAAACCTTTTACCATTTATTATTCTAATGAAACCACGTCTTTCC
>JAULKJ010000002.1:6831458-6858611 GCA_032355405.1 Rubia balearica
TTTACTGTTACTCAAAAATCAAAGTTGAATCCACATGGTTATGGTCATTTTCAAGTGCTTTCTCGTTTGAATGATAATGCTTATAAAATTAGTTTTCCTGGAGACCATGGTGTTAATGCTATGTTCATTGTTGCTGATTCATCTCCACATACTTTTTAGGATGATTCAGTTTCGAGGATAGAACCTTCCGACCACGGAGGGAGTGATACGAATATCAAAGCTAACTCCAATGATGAAGATATGCCAAGGCTTGATCAGACGTTCAAATGTCATGTTCGAGATCCTCTGAGTGATTTAGTAGGTTCTATGACTAGAGCCAGGAAGAAACTTATAGATGTTGCTTTAAATTCACTTTTGAAGCATTTTCGTGATGAAGATTCATAGATCACAAGGGGGATATGTTGGATTAATGTCACTCTTGTCTCTAGGAATTAATGTCATGAAGTTGAAGATTAATGAGGTGTCTTAAAAAAACAGGCTTATCCTTCATTAAGTGTATTTGTTCAACAACAATTTATAGCCTTCTTAGTTTATTTTTATTCTATTTTGGCCCATGATAATCATGGCCATGTTGGCCCATTTAGTGTTGAACTCATTGATGTGTCCATATTATATGGTGATTTTGGGATATTTTGTACTCATTTTTGTAGGCTTTTGTGCTTTAGATACTCCATTTTTACCTTGAAATTATATTCGGTGAGTTAAGGGACACTTTTGTGCTCTTATAACTTTTCTAAGGAATTTTGTGAGAGAAGGAAATAGTTCAAAGATTTGAAGAATACTTTTGAAGAAAACGAAGACCATGAAGACTTGAAGACGTAAAGAAGAGATGGTGACACTTAGACGAGAAGAACAAAAATTTGAAGAGCAGCATATTCTGTCTGTCGCGAGTTGTGATGCCCGTGTCGTAAGTCGCGACAGGTCGGTGCCCAAATCCATTTTTTGACCTTTTGTACTATAAATACCATCTTATCCTCTCTCTCACACAATCTTTTTCTTCCTGATTCCAGCTGTAAAAAACCCTAGTTTGTACCATTTTCATCTTTGTTTCGTCTTGATTTTATGTTTGAATTGCTATTGTTATTTAGTATGAATTCTAGTAGCTACAATTAGTCTTTGGAGAAATTGATTAAGGCTTCCAAGCCCATATCTTGAGAACTATATGTGAGCTATTTAATGCTTTGCTATTGTGTATTTTTTTGCTTTGAATTTAGTTACTGAATACATTAATTGTGTTAGAAGTTTGAGTATATGAAATGCTTCTATGATTGCTTGTTAGGGTTAGGAGAAAGTAGCTAATTTTCCTCTCTTTTGATATGGAATCCAAGAGCATGAATTAGAGCTTCTAATATGGTTGATGATTTTATAAATTCTAGATGAATGTGATAATGTCTAATTATTTATCATGTCTGTTTTGTGTAGCAAATATGAGAAGTTTATGAACGTTGAACGTTCATGGCTAATCTTGTGTAGATGTATGAATTGGTTTAACGCTTAGACACACTGTAGTATTTATAAGTGTTAAAAAACTTGTTGATTCTTTGTATTTAATGTCATTAATGAGATACTTTTCGGTGTTGATCAACTAAAGGAGTCATTAGTGAGGTTTAGCAAGAGATATCGAATTCAATCTTGTAAACTACTATCAAAGAAGGATGGGAGATTTATCTTCACAACAAGTAGTTAAAGTAGTGAATAGGTCGCAGATTCAATGTTAGATAAGAGGTTTGGAAGCGGATATCCATTACCCACAAGGCTTTTTCATTTGTAGTTTTTATCACTTTTATTAGGTTGTTGCATGATTAGCATAGTTACTTAACCTTGCTAGTTATCTTGTTTTTACTTTAATAACTTATGAAACTAACCCAAAACCCCCCTCTTTACTTGCTTTTATATATGTATGTATATATACATCCAGGTTTATATCATCCCTTATATGTATGAACCCTTAGGAAAATTCCTCTTCTTTGTGGACGACCCCGATTTGCCACTATCTACTTAATTGTATTTAGTAAGCATTTAGGGTTTAAAAATTGTACCTTGGAGAGGTACGACGAAGACCTCCCACAACGATCTCTCTATCTTCTTTAATAGTAGCCTTAGAATTTTGTAGCTGGGAGCCAGCTTTGACTACCTTGTCTGAGGAGGTAACTGTCGTAATGTTTTCATTGGTTTGAACAGCCATATCTTTGGGTTGTTCATCTTCATCATCAGAGAAAAAATCTCTCTCAACGGGTTGCTTAGTTGAATCCATATTTGCAATTTGTATACCAAGTAAGTCAGACGAACACAAAGAGACAACAAGACAATGAAAAATGTAGGAGATAAATAAATAAGACAATGAAAAACAACAAAATAGTGATGAGCAAACACTTTCGGTCACAGTATTAGCATTGCAAAGAAACATCGAATGTTCGCTGAGTACTAATATAACCTCGAACTCAATATTAATGAGAATCCCAGCCTTTGGAAGTTTTGATTTAGGAACATTATTGTTCCAAATTAGAAAAGATTATTGATTTCTATTATTAGGTTTAAGAAAGAAAATCTTTTTACGCCACACACCACACTTATTAGGGAATCCACTGATGAACTCGACAGTTGGGATGACTGGGTAAAGGGTGAATTCGTCAAATGAATTTTTCACCTTGCAAAACTGATAAAGACTACAGAATAGATCAATGGTAAAGGGAACTTGGGCCGCTTCACACACATGGTAGAAGACAACAAAAATTGAAACAACTCTAGGGTGAAGCTGAGATAATGTGACCCAATAATGTGAGTGTAAGTTTAGAACATGCTCAGGTAAGGGAAAAATAAGTCCAAACTTAAGGTATCTAAGTAGCAGGAGATAAAGCTAGAAGGAGGGGTGCGAACGCTTTCAGTAGGCTCAGGAGCCCAAAGCTCATATGAAAATAAAAAAGGATAAAAATGCTTAATATTTCCCAAGAAGTAATCGGAGAGAATACTGCTAATGGCAGAAGAACCGACGGGGTGTTGGAATCTTCCCCAGAATTGACGTTGTCAACAAAAACATCTTTTACTGAAGGTTCGGCAATATTAGAGGTAGACATTGAAGAAGTGAGAACTCCTAAGATCTAGATGAAAACCAATCCATTAGAAGTTACAGAAGGAAAAAAAGGGTATATTCTGGAACAAGTCGAAGAAGAAACACAAAGCATACATAGAAGAACAGGAGAGAACAAGAAAATGAATCGGAGAATCCCTAGATTAAGGTTCAAAAAGAAAGATACTACAATAGAGACGATGCAAAAACACACGAGTATAAGTATCGCCTTGCAGAGAGGGAAGATCAGGAAAATGAAAGCTTACGATTTGATGAAGAGCGGAGAGGAATTGGAGCAATAAAAGAGAGAAGAAGATGATGAGGAATAAAAATGGGTTAGAAAATTTAATTTAGGAAACTAAAAAGGTAAGAGAAATCAAATCGGAAAAAGAGAGTAAGGATTAATGTCTGTCAGAAAGCAACTCACCATTTTAGGAATACGAGAAACCGGCGGGATATAGGTATATGAAATACATTGAATACTGATAGAATCAAATCACCAAAATCGAAGCATTTACAAAGAGGAAGACACGATGGCATGAGATAAATTTTGGAACAATACAACGAATAAGGAGGAGGAAATCTTGGTTCAATGACGCAAAATCTCAAACGGTTAAGTTAGTTACAAGTATGGAGGATAAGGAGAAAATTTAAATTTGAAATTCAAACTTCAAAAGTGAAAATGCAAACAGCATCGCATTAGTAGCCAAGAAGCAAGTAACACTTCGTGAAAACAATATTAGTTATATTAAAGGAGAACATGTTGTTGTAGATTCAGGGGTTTGCAAAACAACAGTTCAAAAATATACTACAAAAATAAAAAGTCATCGCTTCATATTTACTAGTCTTCGTGGCTAGGGAGGGAACTTGTGGAGTATACCTAATCCATAATCTGGAGGTTGTTGGCCTTTAGGCCCAACCCAATACTTAACCATGATGCCTAATGATCACATCACCAATGAACCGAGAAAGGTGGATACTTGTCTGAGACTCGACCACAAACCGATAAAAAGAGGAACCACATTTAGAGGTTTATCCACGAATCAAGATTGTAGGAACCATGACACAACCCACGATCTCAGACGCTGACAATACGGAACCACGATTGCAGAAATCTATAAATATAAGGAGATTGACACTGAAGAAAGTAAGTGAGACTAAATAGAGGAATTCTTGTTCTTTAAGGAAAAGACTAACTTGGTCATCAGAGTATTTTCTCCGGAGTCACTTTCGGGATCTGTTTTGCAGGTGGAGATACTTAACGGTGAACGACAAGCGATACACTTGGTTGGATTACCACATCAATATCCCCTTGTAATTATAAACTATCCCCCTGAATCTCATTCTTCAACAATTATCGCCACTGCTGCGGTTTTCCACCTCCAGCCCCTCAATTTCACCGGGAAGAGGCTGTCGCCGATCTACTCTGCTCGAACAACCAGCAACTCTACTCCAAACCATACGATCTGCTACTTCCAGCGGCTACGTTCCCATCAAGAGAAGTTGCGCTAACCACCAGTCCGCTGAACTCAGTGCACCATCTCAGCCCCTGAGCCACCAAGCCGCTGTAAAAAACAATCACCGCTGAACGTTGCCAACGTATGACAAATCTGAGGAGTTCTTCTCCCGGAAAGGCAACTCACGGCAGAAGGCGACAGGACCTAAGAGCTCTTCTCGCCGGAGATGGTGAATAACAAGCTTTTGGCAATAACGAAAATAATCCATGGCAGAAAACATGTGGCAGCGAGGGAACAAAATCACGGCGGTGGAGAGAATAAATCACATGCGATTGGAATGATGGAGCGAAAACTTTTTCGGCAACAGAACGGCTTTACTTGGCCTTGGAATAATGGAGTAGTCGAAGATTGGGGAAGGGGTGAGGCGGTGGAGTGCGACGGGGGTAGGCAAGGAGTAGTGGTGGACAGGGGAGGGTGGTAGCGGAGAAAGGGGAAGGCGGAGATAAGGTAAAAGTGAAATTGGTAAAAGGAAAAAAGGGAAAAGAAAAAAAAGAAAGGAAAAAGAAAAATAGAAAATGACTATTTTGCCCGTAAAATTAAAGCTTTGACCAAAATTGGTAGTTTGACTTGATAGAATGGCCACGTTTAAGAAGTTTTTTAAGTTTAGGGGGCCAAAGGTGTTTTAAAAAAGGGTAAAGGTGAATAATCGTGATAATTAAGGGGTCACTGTTTACTCTAATTAATATATTGCGAGAATATCTAAATTATGTGTCAACAAAATCAATCATCTGTACTGTTATAGATGAGATATCCAATAAAAAAAATGCAATATAGTCATTGGAATATGAACTCGCTTCTCGCAAGTGATTGTTTTCGTTATTAATACTTTTTTATTTTAATATGTAATTCAAACTATAAACCCAACATTAACATATTTGGAAACGATGTTCTCCGAATATCTAGATTGAATTGAACTAAATTGAAATAAACTGAATAATTTGAGTTGAATTGGATTGAGTTGAAATTCAGATAAACTCCGGAGAATAGGGTTTAAATACCGCTACTAGAATAGATAAAAAATTTCAGCATAAATCTTGTTTTAGACCATCCAACTGTTAGATGAGATCATTTTGTAATTAATGTGATTAATGAAATGATTTGATATTTATTTCCATTTATTATAACGAATTCTCCACAATTTTTGAAAACTAAAAAATTATGAGAAATTCTCTTGTTAGACCAACTAAAGGTTAGACCAATAACTAAAGGTTAGACCAATAACTTTTAGGGCCAAATTATAATTATTTATGCATTGCAATACATTTTCAAAGTTTTTCAAAGTTATAGGAACTTTGTTGCAATAAATTAAAACAAATATCAAATCACCCTATTAGTTACATCAATTGTAAAATTACCCCGTTGAATTTTAGTCGGTCTAAAACAAAACTTTGCATAAAAGGATATCTCGAAATATAAATAATTATACTTTGAAGAGTAAGTGTCATGTTAAACCAATTAACTGTTAGACCAAACCCATAGCAAACCCTCATTTTATATTGTCTGGGTTAAAGTATACTACCTCTGTCCCATCCTAAGGTACATATAATCTTTTTGCGCGAATATTTATGCATGTTGATGTGACCAAAATTCAACCAAAGGTGGGGATTTAATGAGCTGGATAAATTTTAGCCACAAATTTCTGTCAAAAAAAAGGAATATTTAAAATGTGAACTTTTGGTAGGGACAAAAATGGAAAGTAGGAACCATTGGATAGGATGGAGGGCATATATTTTTATTTTTGGTGCCCTTTTTAAAACATTCTTAAAACTGCATGGACCTTAGAGAAATAAAATTGAAAAAGCTGAAACTTTTCACCCTCTCCTTCAAGCATCTTGCGTCGCTCGAAAATTCCCTCCCCTGAATCCTTAACATGTCGTGCTCAAGGTCGTTTCCAGTGTCGTGCTGCCTTGGAATTACATCGTGTTGTCCCACATCCTCCAGTGTTGCGGTGAAGTTACGCTATCCTCAAGCACCGTATCGTCGTGGACTTGTCGTACTGGTCCTTGTCCTCCAGCATTGTGCCGCCATGGAACTATGCTATCGGTCAATAATTTTAAGGAGAAAATAACTTTGGTGGCCCCTTAACTATTGCAATCGTTCCCCCTTTGGCCCTCACATTTCTTTTTCAACACTATTGGCTCCTCAACTTGCCAAATTGTTGAGTCATGGTCCTTTTTTGAACACTTTCGGTGTCTTAACTTTCTCAAAAACCAGTTCATTTGCTCATTGAAGAGCCAAAAGTAGTAAAAAAAATTTTGGGAAGGTCGTGATAGTTATGGGGCCACTGAAATCATTTGCTCTAAATCAAAACACGACATGCAAACTCAAGGATGGGGGACGAATCTCGCGATGTGGTGGCTCAGCCACCCAGAGGAGTCGTTCGAACAACTTCCCTAAATTCTCTGCTTTCTCCCAATTCTCTCTGCCCTAATTTCCCCCCAATTACATGGTGCTCTAACATGTTGAATATTTGCTCATTCACCAACTTTATCACAACTGTAGCACGTTCAACTTGATTTAATTTAATCGGCAAAGTTATTAGGAGTTCTTCTTTAGGAGTCTTTTATGAGGTTTAACGATGGTGGACTTGATCTTTTGTCTATCCGCATGCAATGGTTTGATGAACACTCTAAAACCACATAAGGCAAGGCTCTGCCCATTGAGTTAATTGCTTAATTGACATGTAAATGAACAAGCAATGTGCTCTGAGAACTAGCTCATGTTTGGGTTGATAGACGTACTTGAAACAAGAACCCATTTGACAATTCCAAATTTCAACTTGTCCACTTGTAGAAGATTCCAGTAATTTAAAAAAGTGTTATCTTTCTAGATTAAACACGTCATTAATTTATACTAGACAAATAATTGCGATTCCACTACTGCCTTCTGTCTCAAATTTGTTTGCACTTCTACTTTTTTTGAAACTATTCTCCATCAAAATTTGACCGTATATTTGAATAAATTTATGAACAATAATATTATCATATATGATATTGTTCAATTCGTCGTAACAAGTAGTTTCTAAATATCAGCTTTTTTTTTGTCATTATTATACGTAAATAAAGATATTAATGGTCAAACATGTTTGTTGAACAACATTATAATGATGGCTGTGCAAATTTAGTCGAGAGACTGGAGACACAGAGGGAGTAGTAGTATTAGTAAGAGCCCATTAATAATTGTGGTTGGGTATTGTGGTGTGGAAGAATTGTGAGCATCAATTTATGCAAGGAAAACAATATCACAAGGCTACTCCACCTTGAGAATTATCTTCATGGGCCCGTATACAAATTATCTTATAGCGGATGATGGTAACACCGGTAGCAAGCTCGGAAAAACAGTAAGCCTTCTGCATTAGGAAAAACTTAACTGCATTCTCATTATTATTATACCTAAACACAATATGTGGGCAAGCACTTGTATAGCTTATCAGTATATTGCTGTTCATATTTGGTAATTCTTTTCTTACAAAATAGATCATTTTGGTTGCCCAGATTCATCTTGTATCTCTGTGTGTTGAGATGACTAAATTTTGTACTCAATGCATTTTTAGCGTTTTTATGTACTTTGTGTAAACTCTTCAGGTACTTCGTAAAACTCAACGAAATTCATGTAAAACTTAACTTAAAACACATAAACATCAGTATAAAAAATAGGATTATTGCATGTTTTTAAAATCATTAAGAAATTACAGCTAAAAATTTCAAACCACTAATTTTGCATTAAAAAAGGATGATTGTCATAACAATGGACTATCCACATAATTATGATAAACTCCAACCCATATAATTAAATGAAAAAGCACAAACATCAACTTAAAAATGCACAAATTTCAACAAAAATGATATATATACATAAAAATAAAAAAACATCAACTTAAAAGTGCATAAAATATAACAAAAGTGATAAAACACAAAAACATCAGCTGTTTATGCCATTTTTCTACAATATCTTCACCCTTGACTGTAATGATTCGCTCTATTTATTGATATTTGATCATGCGATTTATCCTCCAGGTTTGTTCACTTGTTTTTTTTCCGATTTTGTAACCCTACTTTTTAAATCTTCTCAATTATAATATGAAAGCAATCGATTTCAAAGGAGATATTGTTGTTTTTTGGATTTACATTGTTTTATTGTGATTTAGTTAGGTTTTGGTTGTTTTTTATCGGAATTATCGATGTATAATGTGTTTTTGTTATTGTTGAAGATGAAAAGGAGAGTCTTTTCACCTTTTTTGCAAATTTTCTGCAATGTATGACTTTTATCGCAGTGATGATGTTTAAATTTTTTTAGTTTATACGTATATATAAATTTTGTTGATATTTATGCAATTTCATTTAATGTTTACATGTTTTTGTTGGGGTTTATTTTGTTAATCTTTCAGTTCCAGTGACAATCAGTTGATAAGGTTTAGATTTTCATCATTAATTTGTTCTTCTAACACTGAGTCAAACTGATGTTAGATGGGAAAGGTTAAGCGTAGAAGAATTGGATTGTTTGATATTAGTGTATTTAGAAAGATCTCTGTAGTGTTTATTATAGTTTTGTATTAAATGATATTATGTTGATGTTAATTTTTTTGAGCTGAGAATTACATGTATTCTGATGAAGTTTTAATTATATATATGTCAGATCCATTTGTAAAATAAACAATGTTAAAGTTTTTATTTATTTTTGAAATAAAATTTATGCAGGATTCTGTTATGTTGTTGATGTTATATGTATTTCAAGTTGATTTTATATGGATTATGTTGAGCTTTTTTCTTCGCCCAGAGAGGACTTAAAGAAAGAATTCTTTTTTCGCTCAGAGAGGAATTAAAGAAGGAATGAGTAACATGGTGTTCATTATATTTATAACCTTTTTTGCAGAGAGGTCCCTATAATATTGTGAACCTTTTCAAAAACCCCCAAAAATAAAATATTTACTAAAAGTATCCCATGTTTATTTACCGCCTTGTGTTATTTATGTTTTAATCTTTGTATTAACCATTAGTCGATCTAACAGGAGACTTTCTCTACTTTGAGTTAAAAAATCATATCAAAGAGGTTTGTTATGATTGGTCTAACCGTTAGGTGGTATGGAAAACAAACAATAAATTATAAAGTTTATTTTGGTTATATCAAGAGTTAATGATCAAGAAGACAAAAAAATAATAAAAAATAGCAATTTAATGGGTTCAGTTTAGTGTTGGTATGCACTTACCCTAGTCATGCGAAGTCCGAAGTAAAGATAGCATTCTGGGCCCAATGAACCAAGTAAAAGAATGTTTGCTAGAGAATAAAGAGGATCTCACTGATAGCAGTAGCTCGTTTACAGCGAGTCATTCAGAGCGAACCTAGAAAAGGGAATGATTCTCACCTATAACCAAGCCACTAGAACCATGATCTGGGAACATGGCCCATGATTCGCAAAGATTGCAGAACATATGAGGCATAAATAGGTGATCCAAGCAGTAGATTAGGTTAAGGATTCTTCTCCAGAAATTACTCATAAATTGCTCATACACTAATTTAGACATCGGAGGAAGATCACGGGGACTTCTCGGGACCTTATTCTGCAGGTATGATGAAGCTAGCACAAGATATAAACCGGTTCAGACTTTATGAAGGGCCAGAAAGAATTTTCCACATCAATGACGGCGTCCGTGGGGATCAATTTTTTCATTTCAGGCTTTTATGGAATCTAGAGGTGGCCATATTTAATGTCAAAACAGAAAAAACAATAAGCTCAATGCGGTGGAATATAATGAACATCCAAAGTTAATAAATGACACCATAAAACACATGGTCAATGAACAAAGCTACAATACAAGCTTGAGAACCTTGATAAAGGTAAACCAGAAAGCAAACCAGCTATAGGATATGCCATCACCAAACATGATGTTGGAAAACTAGTCATAAAACAAACGGGGAAAGTTTCAAACTGGCGGAATTGTACAAAAGCGATGAAAGGACCAAGGGAAAATTTGAAAGCCTCGAACAAGCAGGATTTGATGAAAACAACGAAGCAAACCAGTTTTAGTCGCGCAAAATCAATACTTGGCAACATTACGTCATTGTGACTAAGGAAAGTTTACATCCAGCTAAGTAAAATACAAACACCCAGCCTCGAAAATGCAGAACTTTTGACAAAATCGTGGTAACATGCTTTATTTCAAAAAAGATTAAAAAAATATCGAAGAAGCGAATGCTGGAAAAAATGCATTTGGTTTTGGGATCTAGTAATTGACCAGCAACTTGCGGGATCGTTTGATTCCCACAGGATGTGTCTAAATGATAGAATTTATAGTGTTGCTCTGGTAGTCACTTCTAACTACTATAAGGTAGCTAGTTGCATGCCCAGGGTGGCCCAAGATATAATTTTAACCTAGCACAATATTATACTCTGCATAGAATTATGGATGCATAATAAAGCATGTCATAACATAAATTATACATGAATGAAAATTACAAATCATATACAAATACTCATAGGATATAGAAGGTTGGGTAATCTAGAATCTCACAAAATCATAAATCATGTCATGAATAAAAATACTACCCCAAGTAAATAAAGTACTCTAGTACTATAAAATCCATGACATTCATTGAATTGAATTTCACTGATCTATTAACTAAGTAAAGGAAAAAAAAGAACTATAGAGAGAGAGAGAGGGAGAATTCTCCTCTTCCTTCTTACCTACTCTCCAAATTCTACATTGGTTACTTGCTTAAATCCTAGGAGACTAAAGTCTCCTTTTATAGGAGAAGATAAATGTGCCCCCAAAGCCCATGTTTGGAAACCCTAGTACCACCCCTAGTGCTACGCTGGCACGGGTCGTGCCAGATTGCACGACACGACGAGCATGGCCCATGCAATCATGCATGCTTTTGAGCACAATGCATAACACGAACTGAGAACAAGTCATGCCAAATTGCACAGCCTATCGTTTGGGGTCTTTGTCTTGGTCTTATAAGTGCACGAGACGTGCTAAATTGCACGTCCCATCACCCGGGGCTTGAATCTCCACCTTTTATTTGTGCACAGGCCATGCAAGTTTGCACGACCCATCGTGGGCCCCAACTTGGCTGACACGGGGTATTGGCACAGGTTGTGCCATTTTACACGGCTCGTGCCGTTTCTTCAACACTTTCAAAACTTGGTTTTTTTCAAAATTGTATGCATAACTACAGGTGAGTTGCTGATCTGATTCGGGAGTTATTATAGTCTACTTTATAGCGCTCGAGAAGGCGAATTTAATGGTACCACCCTCAAAGGCTAATTATTCTCGGATCATTCCCAAAACTTAATTCAAACACCTGAATCAGAATTCATCCATTTCTTTGTCTTCCTCATTCCACCTTTCTATCTCTACCACAGTTTGACTCGTGACCTTCAATTTTATACCAATCTTGCGATTGGCCTTCCCTAAGATACCTGAAGTGCTTAGGAGCAATCTACAAATAAGCTCACAGAATATAATTAAGATGCTCGTAAGGACAAAAATTCACCAGAGTCAAAATAGGTTACAAAAGGAAGGATTTAGATATAAAACCCAAAAATGATCATCTAAACCCCTTATGATGTAAACATACCTAAATCTAGCAATCTACTCAAAAATGATAAGAAAAGAGATGTTAAATGACTTAGAAAATACATGCATTTGACATCTCATCAAATCCCCACACTTAAACCTTTACTCGTCTTTGAAGAAACAAGGACAAGCAAAGACCTAAGAGTAAACTAGCATGCAAAGATTTTTCCAAAACACCAAACATTTTATTCCTAGACATCCTAGCCCCAAGACATAATCAAATTGGTTACAAAATGAAGGATTTAGATATGAAAGTCGAAAATGGTCATCTAAACCCCTTATGATGTAAAGCTATCCAAACCTAGCAATCTACCCACAAAATGATAAAAAAAGAGATGTTAAATACTTTAGAAAATACATGCATTTTACGTCTCATCATACCACGAGGTGTTATATGCCGAACCCATAAAATATTAAGGTTTTAGCATCCATCACACATATGCAAAGAACAAAAATTAACATATTCCAACTATGAAATCTTTTAGCATCAGAGAGAATCAAACATTAAAATTATCCAAATAAATAAAATTACAAGAGCCATAAGTTCCATTCCCGGCAGTAGCTACCATTCAAAAATTAAGTTACAAAAACCTAGAAGGTAGGTCAGCTCAAACATAAGCTTTAGAACTAGCTAACTATCCTCTACGCAACTCCATCAGAACCATTCTCTTCCAATGCATTCAAATCTTGCCGAAGAGCCAATATCAGAGCATTATTTTCCTTGCAAAAAGACCCGCCCCTTCCCAATGTCACTAATAAATCATGGGATATCAACTAACTAAATCGAGAGGAGGCAACAAGTTAAAGATGGAGATTTATATTTTTTTTCTCCCGTTCCTACTATTATGCTACCTATGGGGTAGAGAGTGGCAAGACTGGGGTCGTCCACGGAGATGTGAGGAATATAAAAGTTAACTAAACACAGGCGCAATTGGGTCGTCAATCTGTCACGTGTCAGGAATAGCTAGTATCGCTAAAACAAGGAGGGGGGTGTGGAGGTTTACCAACAACTACTAGCATGTAAATCATAAGAAAATAAACTATATGAACTAGCACTTGGGGAGTATTTGCGTAACATGATCGGTGTTGTTTCGATTCTCGATTCCATCAAATACAAGATGTACAAGCCTATTCTAGTGTTTATGACACGTGTTGTGGTCGATGGTTAATACTTTCCCATACCTGTCACGTAGGGTGTGCATGTAATCTTCAATCGGCACCGCCTCCGTAATTAGGGGAGTGCGATAACGTCCCTGCCTACTGATGAATCTATTTTCCACCGATGGAAGCCTCTCGTCGTGATCCCTGAATAGCGTCCGATCTGCAAAACAATTCCTCCGGTGTCCGGGGGGTAAATACTCCGATGCTTAAGTTAGTATCAGTTTTTTTGAGAGAATCTTCAATGAATATTAGGTGTACCAAACCTGTGTATTTATAGTGGGGAGAATCCGATATTCTCTAAGGTTTGAACCCATTTTCCTTATTTGATTTGTATAACAGTTTGTGTATAATTGGTATACACAAGATAGTTTCCTTGTAGGAATCGGCAATGTCCATAATTAAGACTGGATCACGCGTCCCTTTATGGGCCCCGTATTGAACTTTAAATGCTACCTTAAGCTCGAAACTCGCGGGCCTCGAGGGTCGAGGCCCATGTATCATCATTACCTCTTTCAAACCATCTCAACAAGTCATATGGATACATTCATATACCTTTCTCAAAATGGAGAAAGTTATAAGAAGAATATTTTTTGAAGGGAATCACCTGCAACGACTTCCCCTATTGCTGGATTCATTTGCCCTACTCTTAGAATTGCGACCACGGATTACTAAGACTTGACTAGTTGTGGCCAGCATCTCTGATCTTCTATGAACAGGGTCTTAGTACGAATATATTTCAATTCAAGATTCGGGTGAATGTCCATTCAGTAAAGTGTCTAGTCAGGGACTCACATCTTTTATCATCTCTAGTTCATCTCGTTGCTTTAAAATATGCTTTTAAATATAAGGCAATGATAAAATACGGCAGGTGTATCCATATGATCCTAAATGTTTCGCTCTGCCTTCTTCAGCTACCTCTTCAACTCTTCACAGTCTGAATTAAAAATCTCAGACTGAAGTTTCATGATCACCAGGTTGGACCCTTTGATATCTTTGTTAAGCTTTTGATGATTCCTCTGGTAAAAATAATTTACTCCAGTGATTGGTAAGGAAGGGAAATTTATGGAAAGGGAAGGTCTAAACTGGCACCCATCATGCCATACGTATCACCCATTTCAACCATAAACCAATCAGAACGATAAGTTTATAATTTTCTCCTCAACTTTTTTTGCACATCACTACACTCCTTCTATTCCATTTAAATCTCTCCAAGGATTTATGAAGAGATTAGACGGTGTTTCGTTGGTCCTCAATAACATTACCTAGCTGCTCCTCTACAGATCCAAACCTAGAACCATCCACCAAAACCACCAAAACTTTGGTCGAAGTATAGGTCCTCTGAGTTGTGTAGGAGTATAGAAGATAACGCTTTACGAAACAAATCAGGCTCTTATTTAGGACACGTTCACCAAAAGAAAATTCATTAATGTTGACTTCGCATACACTACAAAAGAAAAACACCTTATTGTTTCCCCTTTCACCAAGCTCAACAGGACCACCCGGTGGCTTATTACTATCACTAAAAGGTCCCAGGGCTTGAAACCTTTTAGCTACTTGCTTTTGAAAAATACAAAGCAGGGACGATCAACAGCTGAGACATTTCACCTTCCATGGTGGAAGAAAAGGAACCCTTAGTGGGAGATTGATCAGGGGTACATATACTCACTGTCGAAAAAATACAATGGTTTAAGCATGGAGGAACACAAAAAAAAAGAAGCAAAATCATGGAGATAGTATTTTAATAACAGGGACAACCCCTAGTTTCTCCCAGACGAGATACGGTGAAATAAATTTACGGGGTAATAATCTTGTTCCTCTTTATTCATGCTCTGGAGTCATTATATACTAGTACAGAAGACCTAAATCAGACTAGAAAATGAATTCTAATCTAATTACGATTGCAAGTAATATTACAGGAATATTCATATTGTAATCTAATATTCATATTCCTTAATATACGGCATTGCGACAACAAAATTCCATACTGTCGAGAAAGAGACATGAAAAAGAAAAAGATACTCCCTCTGGTTTTCTAACATTGGCCTCCTTAAACCACTAGTTTTTCCGTGCAATGTTTGACCATCGATAACTTTTGTTATATATAATAATAGACATCATGTGAGATGTCTTTGGATTCTCCGTAACGTGTAGTTTCTGAAAAGTAAAATTTTATCATTTTTTATTACACACAACTAAAGTTATCGGTGGTCAAACATTACCTGGGGAAATGTGAAGAAAAAGGGAGTCAATGTTAAAAAACCAGAGGGAGTATATAGTTGTACACTTAATTGGACTGGTAGAGTAGTGTGCAAAGAGTGTACGTACAACTTGATGGTCAGCCATATTTCTGGGAAGTAAGGGGGAATAATTATAATAATGAGTAGTATGGACCAGTAACAAAAAAATATATACTAGCTCCGTTTCGTTGAACGTGCCACTATATTCTTAGCTGCTTAGATTTAGATGAATGAAATGAATTGATGAAAATTAAGTTGGAATGAGAAAAGTAAAATGAGTGGATGAAATTGAACTAATCTTGCCATAAAAGGAAAGTGTGTCAAATTCACAAAAAAATTAAATAAAAATAAAGTGTATCATATTCAATGAAACAGAGGGAGTATCTCTGCAATATTAATTATTGCTCTCACGGTCTCACAATTGTTGAATTATCACCAATTATTGTACATAAGATTACCTGTTATATTTAAAATAACCAAGTTAGTTAGGACTGCGGTTTGTATGATGCATGTATTGCCATACTTGAGCCTTGTTCTTTGAAACTGATCTGTTCTAATATGAAATTAATACAATTATACTAAAATGAAATGAATTGAACTGAAATAAGTATAAATTTACTGAATTGAATTGAAATAAGTATAAATATACTGAACTAATTTTAATAAAATTAAATTAAAAATGAAGTTTATTTCTTAAAATTAACTGAAAAACTGAAATTTATTTCTAGTAATTTATATCAGTTTAATATAGTGTAAAAAGAAAAAATTATAAAAAATTATGATAAACTGAACTGCAATGAATTGAACTGATCTAAACTGCATTGAACAGAGCTAAACAAAAAATAAGTGTACTAAAAATGATAACAATATGATTGAATTAATCTAAATTTCATCATAAGCATTTATGCTGAACTGAACTGAAATAAATTGAACTGAACTTAAATGAATGATCTGAACTGAACTGAAGTACAGATAAACTCTGATAACATGAATTTTAATATCAAATATAATTATTTTAATGCTCATTTTATTGTCTATGTATGTGCAATGCATCGTTTCATAAAATGAAATGAAAAACTGAAATTTGTTTCTAAGAATTTATATCAGTTTAAAATAGTGTAAAATGAAAACCATTTATAAAAAAAACTATGATAAGCTAAAATGCAATGAACTGAACGGATCTGAACTGCAATGATTGAATTGATCTGAACTGCATTGAGCTGAACTAAATTAAAAATAAGTTTACTGAAAAATAGTAACAATATGACACAATTAATCTAAATTTCATCATAAGCATCCAAGTCCACGACCAAGGAATCTTCGAATTACACAATTTCATAATTTTCAGACTCATCTTTATCAAGGGTTAACTTGACATTTCATTTAAATCGAACTATGATCATAGTTGATCAAATTTTCTAGTGAACTTAGGAACATATGTGCACTTTCAAAAAATTGGAAAAAATATATCTACACAAATACTACAACTGGGGATATAAATGCATATTATTCTTTATTTTTTTCTTACGGAGGAGTAGTAAACGATGGAGGGTGGGGGGAGGACTCCTACAGGTTGGCTCTTAGTATGCTAAATTCACTCAAAAGTCAAAATCATGTTCTACAGGTTGGCCTAAGAGCTGCTGGAATTCTTGGGCCAAGACCGCCGCAAGCTTTCGTGGCCCATCAACCCGACCCTAGTTTTCGAGATCGACATCACCCTGATCATGTCTGTCTCCTTCGAAAATCACTATATGGGCTGAAACAGACTCCCCGAGCTTGGCACTAACGATTTGCTTTGTTTATTTCTACTGTTGGCTTCAAGCACAATCACTCATATCACTCTCTCTTCATGGCACTGACACGGCATATCTCTTACTTTATGTTGATGACATCATCCTTACCACCTTTTTGGAAGAGCTCCAATAGTCCATTGATCAGCTGAATGTAGAGTTTGCTATGACACGGTCTCATGACGTTTCGTAATCCCCATAAAAAATTGCTCTAGTATTCACGTTTTTTACAAGAGTGTGATTTAAACTCTGGATCTCTCAACTATAAAGAGTGTGGATTACCAGGCCCAATTCACATGTTGTTGAGTATATAAGTGAAAGTTAATTGCTATTTGATTGTGTACTAAATGACAAATATGACAAAAATTCTCACTTAATTATTGCATGAATAAAATTACTGAGCATTGATTGATTCTAAATCTACCAATCACTTTGTTAACTGAAATAAGATTTATGGCAAGTACAAACTATTTTTTTAAGGAGGTAGTTTATGAAATAAGATTTATGAAATAAGTCCGTCTCTTGAAAAACGGTCTTTCCATAAGTTATGGAAAGACCAATGCTTAAACTGCAAATTTAAAGAAATCAAAATAAAATTTTCAGGTTGTATTAATCGGGTCATAAACTTATCACTCTTACATGTCGCATAGTAAAATTTTAATATTGCAACTAAAATCTTTTACCTTTTTATAATTTCAATTCAACCCCGTCTTTCCATATGCCTATGGAAAGATGGTCTTTCCCAAAACTTTGCCATTAATAAATTGTAAATTAATTTATTTAGTTTAATTTTACAATATTATTACTATTTTTATTAAGTGATAATAAAGGGACATTGAAAGAATTTTATTTAAATTTATGGCCTAATTATATCCCATCCTGGGTATGTTAAGGTATGGTAAAGTTTGTATTCCTAGTGTTTTAGGATAACAACTAAATTCTAACCTAAAATAATGAAATAACTAAATAAACTAATAAATAACTAGTGAATTGATTAATGAGGATATTGTTGTTGTATCTCCAGGGTACATATGCTCATTGAAATTTATACGGGTACTAATGCATTTTTAAAAAATAAATTTAATAAAAAAGTAGTAATATAAAAAATACACTACGAATAAAATTGCAATTTTTAAAAATAGTTTGTTAGCATTAACCGTAGTGGCGGAAGCAGAGGAAAAGTTGAGGAGGGGTTGAGGCAGCATCCACCGGAGGGTAGGGAGGCGGATACTATTCATTAGGGCAGCATCCACCGAGACCCGGCCAGTTCCGCCACTGGTTAACCGGGCAAGTAACTTTTTTTTTTCTTTTTTTTTTGACCGTGAATGGTTTGTCATTAAATTTGGTGGAGATGATCAAATGTTCTAACAAGACAACTCTGCCAGAAATTCCAGTGACCACCTGTGTTGCAATTCACTCTAATGAAAACGAAAAACTTGGTGCTACGGTTGGCTCACGATATAGAATAGCTACTTAAAAACTCAGAGACTACAGTGCATAGCTCACGGTACTAATTCACGGGAAGTCAAACCTAAACAAAACAAACAGCTACGTACAAGCTACTGAAGATTTCATTATTTTCCAAATGCCCGAAGAACAAAACAGGGCAGCTCGATGAAAAAGGTGGTTCTCCGCAACCCCAACATACCAGCAGTAAAGCTGAAAAATGATGCAAACTTGATGCAGTTGTAGGTACATGATACTTACAATCCTTCAACCTTGCTAATTTGTTTCTGGAGCTCTAAGCACTGGTTTGACATTTCTAGAAACAGCTTCTGCAATTCACCAAGTGACTGATGAATTGGTGGCTTCAGATCCTTCAGCAATCGTTCAAGTTGAGCACACAATGTCAATGTTGTTGGATCACCTTTACATGACTGGGAAATTAAGTTGACCAATTTACAGCTCTGGTCATTTGGCATTAATACTTGAGGCGGGATTGGGGGAACCAAAAACGGGTGTTCAAGCAATTGAGGGATCCTCCATCTTTCATTCCGGTCCCAAGCCAGACATTTCTCCATAAGATCCTTTAGCCATGGGTTAGAAACTGGTCCGTATTCAATTTTATGGTTTGGATTTGTTATGACTTTAAACTTTGCCCAGAAAGTCTTGTATTCTGAAAAGGGTGTTCTTCCATAAACCATTTGGTACAGAATACAGCCAAGAGACCAGATATCTGATGGACGGCCACACTTTATGATGTTCCCGTTAGCATCTTTCTCATTGCACAAAAAGGCTTCTGGAGACATGTAACTGAGAGTACCCACCTGCCAAGTGATAGTTCCCGGGAAATCAGACTATGAAAGAGAAAGTGCCTAAAAAGTCTAAATACCCAAAATATTGATTGAGGTAACTCAGCCCGCTTGGTTGGTATCCCAAGTCTAACTCGGAATACCAAATACTCAAAAGCTTTACCAGATGTTTATGACTTCCAATATGCATAGAGTAGATATCAGCAAAAAGTACAGAAGAAACAAAAACCTGTGAATCCCGTTGAATATTGGTTGTATCACTCATTATTGCTTTTGCAATACCAAAGTCAATTAGCTTGAGTGACCCTCGGACTAGAAGAAAATTAGCTGGCTTCAAGTCTGAATGCACAATTCGCTCTTCATGTATGGTATTAACAGCCTGAAGAATTTGCTGCAGCAAAGTTCCTTAATGAGTATAATGTACATTTGATACTTTTTCTACACATAATTCAGATGCAACAAGCAAACAATCAAGCCACACTGGTCTTGTCCAACTCCAAAGACATGTTCATCAAATATCTATTACTACTTGGTAATTACAGAGTTTTTTTTAATAAAAAAATAGCCACCTACGGAGTATAATTTACTAAATACGATACAAAAATTAACATGACAAAAAAAATGTTCCCATAACTGTGAAAAGGCTAAAAGCTAATCTAGAATATGACCTCTGTTCAATGAACAGGATGAAGTACTGGTATTAGCCAAATCACCTTTCAGAACAAAGTCAAGCATGTATGTTCCCTTTCCAATTCATTTATCTAGTTTTTCCTCTCCGCTCCTCAGTTTGTCTTTTACAATTCTACTTCTTTATTATACCAGGACTCTGCAAGGGTGTGTTTGCACATAGAACGGCCTAAATAGGAGGCACACTCCATATCCACAAGTATCAACAATGACCAATACAACATAACATCTCATATACGGACCTGTCTTGCAGCACTAATTACCTGACTGCAGAAAAGTAATTGAAGTATTCCACAAGACTAAAAGGCCCCACTCTCTTAAAATTCACATTTTTAGCCAGAAAATATGTTCATGAGAAAGCACATACCAAATCTGTTTCGATATCTACCTGACATGTATGGTAAATAATACTGTCTTCCTAAGAATGGTGCAGTTGTTTTGGGCACAAAAATTAAGAGAAAATACTGTAGGTGGGTTGGGAGAGATCAAATTTTACAAGAATTTGAGTATATCGATGCCAAAAAGAGGAGCAAAACGTGACATTCCTTTTAGGACGGTCTGCAAATGAAAATGTCACATTCATTCTTGGACTGAGGGAGTAGAACGTTCCTATTGCAATCTTCTCTTGCAAGAAAACATCCCTGAACATATACGAGACATTTAAAGAAAATAGTTATCTTACCTCTAAGTTATGTTTCTTGGTGTTTTAAGGCTTAATTTTGTTGTTGTTGCTATTGTAAACTTTGCATTCATTTAGTAAACAAGGTAATCTCCCTTAAGGACTTTCTACTCACCAACTACATATATACCACCACATAATAACATACACTGACAACTGAACTGACTAATCCCTTGAGAAAGTTCGGCAGCAATGATAATGAAAAATGGAACTTCTTATGACACATTACTTTGAGCTTTAAGAAAGTATCAAGTACATTTGATTTTTTAATCATTTATTGTTACAGAGATGAAAAAGTGAATAATAATAAAATTAATGATAATAATGACAAACCTGCCAGTAATACCGTAGCCAATTTTGGTCTATAGTTAAGTTAGAGTCATCCAGCCCCTTCCACTCCTGAGAAAGCATGTGAGCCAGATCGATTTCACCATATTCAAGCACCATATAGATACAACCATCTTCCTTGACTCTGCCATCTTCATTGCTCATGGAACCATTGATGACTTCTTCAAGCAATGCCTTGTCTGTCACCTAACAAGAAGTGGAGCTTTGAGCTTTATGAAAGACAGATTTAGACACTCTATACAACTCATTAAAACATAAATGTAAAACAACAGAACCCAAAAAGCTGCTTCATCCCAAAATCTTTTTTTACTATTCAAGGCTTAAAGTGACGGATACTCAAGGATGCTCAACAGTATTGAGCTAAGCTCATCACAGTAATTTGCTGACAACCTAGCGTAGTTAAATCTCAGCATTCTGAACAGATCAATCACACATTAACCAACAATATCCAACATTTTTTATTTTCACCATTAACTCAACCCACAAAATAAACCATTTGTACCATTTCTCTTCTCCATGTCTATAGAGTTTTGAAAAATCTCTCTTCGCTGCCTGCAGGAGTGGCGCGCCGCCCAGCTATACCTTGTGCACCTTTAGTTAGTCCAGTTTTCTTGTTAATACCTCCAGATCAATTTCTTCATTCTATTATTTTTTTGAAAAAACAAAAGATGGAGCCTTTACTAGGTTGGGGCTATGAAGCTTACCTTATTATTATAGAAAGGGGGAATGGAAACTGGGATCAAGCGGAGACATAAAAAATGAATATAAATAAAAAGCCGTTGAGTTGATTTTCATCTCTACTAGAGCAGTAGAGGTGTCAATCTCTGACCCGGATTTCTAACCCGACCCGGACCGACTCGACCAAACTCAATCCAAACCTGATTCTGACCCACAAAATATTGACTCGAACCAGAACTTGACTCGAACTCAACCCGAACCCGATTCTGACTTGATAATCTGGGTCCAAACCCGAACTCGACTCGACCCGAACTCAACCTGAAACCTGAGTCTGACCTGATAATCTGGGCCCAAACCCAAACCCGACCAATAGACTTTGACCCGTTTCAACCCGACCCGACCAATAGACTTTGACCTGTTTCAACCCGACCCGATCCATCCCGACCCGAAAAACAGATTTCGAACCATTTCAACCCGACCCGTTTCAACCCGAACCCATTTGATCCGAACCCGAACCTGACCCGAATAACCAAATTAAAAGCACTAGTCTCTACCTTTCAAGGAAAGGTCTGTCAGTGGTTCTTCTGTTGTGTTGGTAAAATATTCTCAAATCTGGATAGAAATCTGACAATTTCATTTTAACTAGAAATTCAGTCCAATTATTTCTTAAACTATTCCCAGCAACACATACTTAAAACCAGAATCCATAGACTTTAACTTATTACAAAAAGCTACGCTGCATGTGTATTTCTTTTATTGAAATGTACAAGTAGTCAAGAAAAATCCAAATTGTCCCACCAGGAAGGCAAAGTAAGACTAAAAATCAGTCAAACATAAGCGCTTGCACCAATAATCAATAATTTCTTTTTGGGTTAGTATAAGCTTTGGATGTAGAAACCAGTCATACAGGCCAAAGCCTTTTTAGTTGTCAATCCAAAATTAAATGAAATGGTAGGAAAAGGGAACATAATCAATGTCTCACAAGAAAAAAAAATCCTATTATTGTCGAAACATATATTTTGGTAGTTTTTCCATATCCAAAGAGCGAAGACTTAAATACATACATGCCCCCAAGCCCGTTATTACTTATTCAAAGTTGCACCTCATCAATGTGGTATGGCAGTGGCATAACTATTAGAGGAAGAGTAACAGGAAATTGGAAAACTCATTCAGCACAAGCATGAATAAACTTAAAATAAGTAGTCGGAGAAAATCCAAACTGTCCCACCAGGAAGGCAAAGTAAGAATAAAAATCAATCAAACGTAAAAAGTGCTTGCACCAATAATTTCTTTTCTGGTTAGCATAAGCTTTGAGATGTAGAAACCAGTCAGACAAGCCAAAGCCTCTTTAGTTGTCAGTCCAATATTAACGGAATGGCAGCAAAAGGGAACATAGCCAATGCGTCGCAAGAACAATTAGACTATTACTGAGGTAGCATATATTTTATTAGTTTTACCATATCCAAAGAGCAAAGACTTAAATACATACATGCTCCCTAGCCCATTATTACTTATTCAAAGTTGTACCTCATCAATGTCAGTAACTTAACAATAAGAGGAAGAGTAAGAGGAAATTGGGTAACTCATACAGCACAAGCATGGATAAATTTAAGAATACTCTTAGGAGTTCTTTATTTATTTTATTATTTTGGCCACAGGGAGGCAGGTTCCAGAAATTTCAAAGAAATTAGAACTGTAGAAAAATTGTACAAAGCAAAGTTTTCCTTGGAGGTTCCAAGAGGAATCACACCCAAGGCAAAGTTGCATCAGATCAGACAACTCTTGAGGAGAACGTGTTATACTAATAAAGGCACAGATCTACAAACTAGGGAATCCAAACCTACTTAGAAAAGGCTAAATCAAAATTTGGTTTTGACCGCCTCTTTCCCTAGCCTTTTGTATACTTAGTAAGCCTATGGCCTTTAACCTCATCAGCAACCCTAAGGCATTTCTTTGCATCAGTTCATATAATAAATGAATGCTTAGTATTCAGGGTAAGACATGTTGTAAAATGCTTAACTCTACTCTTAACTATTTAATGTTTAGCATACTAAGTTTATGTTTCTAATAGTCTCCCAGGAAAACTCCACTCTCTCTAGAAGAAAAAAAAAGATCAAACCCTTCTAATTTTCATTCCAATCTATTTTTAGAATTTAAAATCCCTCCAAATTTATTCTCGCAGAGTCTTAAAACTAGATATTTTTTCTTCTCTTTCCTACGTAAAAAAATTATTCTACATTATTTGGAAAAAAAGAAAATAAAAGAGAGTTCCCCCACCAAATTACCACCCAAATATAGCCTAAGCCTCCACCTTAAAATGTGCCAAGAGATTTGTCTCAAATCAAAGAATTCCACATACCTCAAAGTCAACAAGTTGAATGATGTTGTGCTTCCCCTTCAATTTATTCAGATACTGAATCTCTTGACAAAAACCAAAAGCAGTAGCATAGTCCCGACCTTTGAGCTTGATTTTTTTCAGGGCATATATAGTACAATTAGAAGAAATAACCTTGTGAACTTCACTGCTACCTCCACTACCTATTTTTCCAAGTCTTTGGTAGAGCTTCCCATTAACTTTGAAAAAGTCAGTATCATAAGTTTTCTTGCGAGATATCGATGCTTCTTTACCACCTACAGATTTTCCTTGTTTCCCCGATTTGTTGGATTCCAACTTTGTCGCAGAAACATGTGACAGCGGGGCTTCAGACTGACAACCTTTCTGAATATCTATGGCAGCACTGTTACCAAGAGGAGGAGGAGGATTTAGAGCATTACCACTGTCCTTTGATATAAGAATCTCTTTCTCATTGGACAAGGTTGAACTCTCAACTTGCAGACCAACTTTAGAAGTAGAGCTCTGGACTTTGCCTCCAGTGGCTAACTGCTGATGCAAGTCATTTTTACAATTTAACGGAGGATCTAATGGCAGCATTCCTGGTTCCTCCGTGAATTGATAATTAATTTTGGCATTACCAACTCTCCCTACAGTTAACTTAGAATCAGTCTCTTGCTGGGGTTCTGAACAATAGGTTGTTGAACTAAGCTTTGGAGCAGATCCAACATTAATCAATGTTGTGGTAGCACAAGACAACCCAACAACTGAAGATTGGGTGATGGGTTGGCTGGCATCATTGTGAATGAAGTTTGAGAATTTATGAAGTTGGTCTGAAACACCCATGTCTGCCAACAAAGATGTACCACCCCTAGCCCTCATAAATTTATCAACTCCTTCACTTACGGTACTTTGATGTGGCAAGTCATGACCAACAGTAGGAACATCTATTTGATTGCTTCTATCCCATTCCATTTCTGTAAATGCAAGGGAATCCAAATGAGATATAATACTGTCTAGTTCAGTGGCAACTGGTTTATCAGCCCCTGCATGAAATCATGCCATAATGTGCCAACTACAGAATCTAGCACTATAACAGCAAATAATACATTTAGCTACTGGACTAAACTACTGCTAAAATGGTGTAACATAAAAGGGCCATGGTAGCATATAAGGGAAATAAACATGAAGATAGCTATTACCTTGGAACCTGGCATCACTCTGTGCAGCAAAATGTACCTTCTTCTGTCCCTCAAGAGGATGTTCCCCAATGCTTGAGGCAACTGTATCGTTATTATTTCTACAATCAGCAAACTGATTAGAGCTCTCTTCATATGTGTTCATAGTTGAAGGCAGAATCATTGATGCATGCTCTGCAACCATTGGAACCATATTGTTCTTCAACTCTGAAATGCAGTCTTCTTCAGCCCTCTTTCCGTTGAATGTAGACTTGGTTACACACGTTGAACCCTTCGGGGTTTCCTGCTGCAGTACAAACATCCTCCTTGGTTTTATATTGTTCATACCTACAAATATAACACCATACATACACAAACACACACCCATTAACTGAAACATTTCATAAACTATACAATTAGAAACTTCAAAAATAACTACAACCGCAACAAAACACGCAACTATTTAGGGAAGAAAATAATTGTATCAAAATAAAATTCTATAACATATCCCAAAATATTTGAATCAATGTGCTAGTAAGGGAAACAGTATACCTAACGGGCGGTGCCGCTTGAAGGCGGCGATGAAGTTGTTCAAGAATGCGTTAGGAGAAGAGGAAGAAGACGACGTCGTTGAGGTGGTGCAATCAGGGTTTACTGGACGCTTAAAGGCGGAATTTGCTGAAAAAGTAGCTGGTTCCGGCGGAAGGTAAGGCTCATCCCCTTCCATGGATTTCTCCGTCGCACATTTCTAGTCCTCAGACACTATCGCTCGGCGGAGGAGATGCCACCGGCCGGAGGGAGATTCAGCGGGTGGGGTTGAGCCTTAAAAGTTCAAAAATGCCTAATTCGCGCTCTCCACTTCAGTCTTCTCCCGTTGTCACTTGTCACTCGTTAGACCTGTTTTACTGTTTAATATTTGGGGGGTAGGGGTGTTTGAACCGCTGCTTTTGTCAGTTAGGCAGTTAATCGGTTTCGCTTTCTACCGGTTTATAAATTTGAGGTGATCTTTTGTGAGGCAGTTTAAACTTTAGACATGGGCATTTATGCAATTCTAGCTATATTCCATCCCCAGGGATCTATCTCTAATAATTTTACAGGGGCATATCGCTAATATTTTTAGGGGTTTTTTTGTCCAATGTTTTTACCACCATTTTTCCGCCATTTGCAACCTGCAAAAAATAGAAAAAAACATATTTAAAAATATTTTTAAAATGCAAAAAAATTAATATGAACATCAAACTGAAAAATTGTAAACATCAGTAAAAAATAGCAGAACATCAACGACAAATTAAAAAACATTGACTAAAATTTTGCAGCAAAAAAAATATTTAAAAACAAATAAAATAGAAAATTTTTTAAAAATAAAAAAGTCGACTATAACTAACAAAAATCATAAAAATATAAAAACATCAACAAAACTTCAATTGTAAAATTTTAAAAAACTACAAAAATCAACAATATCAACTGGAAACTAAAAACATCAATTCCTATCACCTAAAATTCACCCAAAAAAATGTCAATATAAGGAAAAAACACTAAAAAAATCAGCTTATGTCATCCAAAAATTACAAATATCAACTCGTATCACCTAGAACTCACCGATAAAATAAAGAACATCAACGTGAGAGAATAAAAAAGTAAAAAATATCA
>JAULKJ010000002.1:6871771-6882450 GCA_032355405.1 Rubia balearica
TTCTACATTCTGTTTCCTTTTTTATAATTAAACATTTTGGGCTGAAATGGAGTTGCTTTTAGGGTTAACTAATTCAGAAATATTAACAAAACAGGGTTAAGCGATGGAGATGAGGTCTATGGGGACATTTTGGTGGAGATGACGATTTTTCTGATGACTAGAGTTTAGAGCCATAAATGATTTCATAATAATTTAAAAATCCTTTGATCTTAGTTGTTCAATTCTTCTTACTGCCTTTAAAACTTTGAATTTGGTATTGTGATGAAAGCTTTATTTGCCTTTTATGACTTTGTGATATTATTCTAAGTTCTATGTTGTCTTTAATGAAATAATCCTAGTTCATGTTTTGCACGCGCTTTTAGGATAAAAGCGCGCGCTTCGGTAATTTTTACCGTTAGCACTTCATTGCACTTTGCGCTTTTTAAAACCCAGGAACAAAATAAAAGTAGGGTCTACCTGAGAGGCAAGTCGACTCGAGTATGAAATAAGCGACACGTTCTCTTGCATTTCATTCAACAGAAGATTATATGAATATATTGTAAGGTCTTTTGATAATAAATCATGAGTGAGTTGTAGGATGCTGAGAAGTTTTTCCAATTCCTGCAAACAAAGTGCAGATTCTGAGAAGATGAACACCAAGTTGCTTTAGAGCTAATATAGTAGATAAAATCCTACTTACCACAATAGCGCATATATCCTGAGATTCAAATCGATCAAACAAAAACTCAATATTGTCTCTGAACATTTTGTTTATTCTCACAGAGATCAAGCTTCTCAGATCAATTGTCCTTCCAAGCAACTATTGGCAACCATATCAGAGAGAAAACACAACCGTGAGAAAGAAGTGACTACGACAAATATGAGCTGATAACATAGAAATACGATCACACATCAAAATTGCACAAAACTACAATTGTCAAAAGAAATTTTGAAGCAGCTAAAAATCATGAAGATTTGTATTCAAGAAGATTTTCTTCAAATTATCTTCAAATCTCAATGAGTTCAATTGTTCAGTAAAATAGGTAAATGTAAATGTTATCATCATTAGCTCAAAGATTAGAAAGTATCCCTTATTTAAGCTAATACACTCACCACAACCCACTGAGTTAGAATGTGTATAACAGAAGCCTGGTGTCTGCCTCAGTTGACAAACTTCTTTTTTTTAATATCAAGTATCCCCTATTTCTCTAACAATGGTACACTCTCCATTTTTGTCTGTTTCACTAACAATGGCATATTCCATTTATGGCAAGAATTCAACCCATTTCATACTTTTCATTCTTTCATTTTAATTTCCTCCATACACTTTGTTTATCATAAATTCCAGAGCCAAAAAGAGATGTGTCATTGTTAGTGAAATTAAGGGAGTGGAATCTTCCATTCATTTACAACAACAAAACTTTGTATTGGAACTAAAACTAGCACCTAGCATCGCTTTTATAGCAAGTATTACCAAATGTCAAATGATAAGCATCTCTTTTGGCAGACAGCTAGCTCCCTACCACCAGCTGCAGTTTTTGAGGTTCACTTCATTGGAAGGTACCCCTAAGCAGCAGGGGAGGTGGAGCTCAAAAGTCCTTCCGTCCCAGGTGCAGTCCAAAGGTTTAAAAAAATTGATGCGTACATAGAGATTCGACTTCCAATCCATTCTAAACTAAGACTTAGTGAGGAAAAATGTGACCAAGCTTGATGAGTAACAACTTGGGTGACTAGGTGTGCCCTGTTACCCAAGGATCACGATTCACGATCATATAATTTATCTCCTGTTAAATAACATTTCAACCTAAACAATCAGGAAACAGTCTCATGCTTATTGTTTACCAAGGCCTGGGCAGACAAGTAATGTTTCTTCCTGGTGGTAGATTTCAATTTATAAAGGCTACAGAAACTACATCCAAAAGAATAAATTTCTCTTTCACAAAGACGATCATAAATATGCTGCAACTGAACTCTAGTTAATTTTGAACTTATGCCGGAAACACAACAAGATAATTAAAATGGAACCAACAAAAGTTTATTACATTTTCATGCAGACATCAGATTTCCATATGATCCTGAATATAATTCTTATTACATCAAAAGAATAGGTATATTTGAGGTTCTATATAGTAAACAAAATTCCATGCAGTAGCCCAGGAATCATCAAAACATATGCCATCAAGATAACCTCACCTTCACTCTAATCATTTTCAGAAGTGCAGTAAATCTCATTGGTTGAACTGAAATTTTTTCACCATTGTCCAACGCAAACAGAAAAGAAGGATCCAGTAGTTCTCTGCATTTTTTAACAACCATAAAAGTAAGGTTACTTCAATTTCATGAGGCACGGCACGGCTATATGTGAAATCAAAATAGCTGTGGGTACCTAGCTGCCCAGCTCTTATAGTATGTAAATATAGAGTCGCATAACTTTGACACAAATATATCAAAGCAGCTGTCCACCTGAAAAGGGAACAAAAGACAATATTCGTGAGGTGGAAAATGAAAGTCTTGTGGATGCTTACTACGAGAATATAAAACCAAAAGAAAACAATACAGATTCCAACTTCAGGATATTGAAATTAACTTATAATGTCAGAAATTTTTAGTAACCAGCAGACCTTCTCACTTTTCAAGAAAGTGAACAAAGCTGGTGAAAATGTTTCCACGACCAATTATGAAAACATACAGTAAAGGATTAGCCCTTAATAATAGCATCAAAATAATAGTTTTTAAATTTGTAATCCAGATTGCCGGATCATAAATGTTGTCTCTTCCATGACCAATTATAAAAATATAGAGTAAAGAATCCAGATCGCCGGATTATAAATGTTGTCTCCTTCGTAACCAATTATAAAAATATAGAGTAAACAATTAGTCTTCAACAATGGCATCAGAATCATGGTTTTTAAATTTGCAATCTGGATTGTACGTTTGCGTGATCTTACAATATGGTTATGAAAAGTTATATCTAATTAGCACAAAATTGCTGTTTGGTTTTTACAAGATTAGGATGGTTACGATCAAACTAGAATCATCAGGAATTTTTAGGATAGCAAGTATTAAAATGTCTAGTGACTAGCATTTTTAAGCTAGTCAAGGAAGAAGGTTATAAATGACTTTCTTATTTCTTTCATGCTTTACTTCTTTTTTTAGGTATTATTCTTATTACTAAACTGATTACTGCAAATCAGGAAATTACTAGGGTTCTAACTTCTAAGAGATAAAATCCTTCTTGACACATTCTTTCAACTTTTAAATACAGGTTCAGATTTTTCTCATCCACTACATATGATGATTTGTATGTGTTCGTTAAATTATATGCCTAATCCATATTCACTATAATTAATTTGAAAAACAATAAATAGCCAAAACAATTAACCTCACCAGTCATCGAAAAAGGGTTATAATAGTTTCATAATAAATAGCTCTATAAATATGTGATTCTTTACTTTACTTTTCTATTTTAATTTTACAGTTTCTTACTCTTTACAATTCTTAAGTAAGTTATAACTACACTTCACAGGTTCTTCAGCAAGTGACAATTAATACATGCAATTTTATACTTTATCTCACATTTGAACGACATTGAAACTTGTTTTTATTATTTTATTCGTACTACACCTCTATTGTTTCACGATATATGCAATATTTTCCTTTGAGGAAATGTCATAATAATAAATATAACTAAGTTATATTTGATGAGTTTCAATATGTTAAATTACCTACACAGTACATACCCTCATTTAATCACCAACTGCCCACTTGCAAGTTGCAACTAATGTGGATCCTTGTTTATCTGTTCTAATACTAATTTGAAATTAATTCTTTTTGTACCTCTTGCTTTCTTCCTCTACCATAATACCTCCTAAATGCATTAAACACAAAACTTCTGGATATTGGCATCCTTATTAAATTTAATAAATTTAATACAATTTTACAACTTTATGATCTGATACTACCGATCTTGATTATGGTTTTAAAATAGTCTAGATTCTCTTCCATAATGACCAAATTCAATGTTAAATTATATGCACAATATTTGCAGACCACAAGATAACTTATGGCTATTTTAATACCATGACACACCTACTTTACATTTTCTTTTCTTAGTTTCTATGACATTCTCACATATTTTCTACAAAAACCTGGAATGGTACTTTATGTTTAACATTCAATTACCTCTGCTTCAATTTCATCGTAGAGGAACCGCTGCTTGAGAATAACCAGTCCATGGTGAGCAGCATCATTATAGATTTCAAATGGAATCAGTATACTTTCAAGAAGACCCGTAGCTTGACACTCCAACACATGATCCACAAGCATCCAAGGAAGGGAACATTCAATGGGAAACTGTATTTTGGTCAAAACGCAATCAAATTAAAAAATAACTATTGTGAATTTTGAGAACTTCTATAAAGGGAAGAAGAAAGCAAAATGCTCTCGGAAACTCATACAGGGCAGGACAAAAATGCTAAATGGCTTCACTTCAGAAGTCGTGTGTGCAATTCAAACAAGCACTGTATTTTCATTGCGGAAGATGTGGAATTAATTTTCTCTCAGTCCACTTTTAATACCCATAAGACATTTACACCACTCCAGGTTTGTCCAAATAACCCAAGTTCTAGTTTAAGAAAATACCAAATGAATCACCAGTTAGAGGCCATTTCACTCGCAAAAAACGTGAACACAACCTAAAAAAAAGAGTCAGAATGCTAAAACCAACGCATAATATGTTTCATACAAAATTATTTGCCTCCTCCTACACAACCTCTCAATTCAATTTCACAACAAACTCATATTCATACATTAACTACCTTCATATGTAACTAATAGACAATGTAGCATCACAAACTCAACAAAAATATCTAAGCTAGTAAACTTCGTATCTATGTCCACTGACAGAGAATTAACTTCTCCAATGCTACATTGTCAAAATATAATTTTCACCTTGTTTGATTCATAGAAACAAGCTACAATCCGATATAAAATAACTCGAAAACATGTACTTCATATTGAGCAAATTAAAAAAACTAAACTCTGGAAATACTTTCTGAAACCAAAGGATAGCATTGAAATATATTTTTATAAATCCCAATTGCTCGACTAACTCATTGCATTTGCATAGGAACTCTTGATCCTTTTTATGTTTTTCCGATAGTATAAAGTTATTTTGTAGTTCATGGTTCATTAGGTTATTTAACAAAACCTCAGACCATAAATAAAATATGCAATAATTTAAGACAGTTTAAGGTAAAAATTGTCCATCAGCGCAATTTATGGTGGTCATCTATTTGCAACACATTTTGAGTAGGTAAATACTAGTCACAAACAGATTACCTGAACAGCGCGAGAAGAATCCAAATAAAATTCCCGGAACCACAAAAAGCCAAGATCAGTCAAAGTAGCAACTGTGGCTGCACTAGTCAAATGGTCAATGTTAATTTTCCTCGGAAAGTATCAACAGGGATAAGTGCAAATTGAGCATCAGGACATTAGTCTTTAAATAAACTACATATTACTCTGCAGGGAAAATTTGAAGACAACAGCAAGAAATGGTTTATCCGGGACAGCTAAACATGTTAGCTTCTTTTTTTCCTTTTTTAGCTAATGTAGCATGTAGGATTATCATGTAGTATAAATTTAATAAAGGCATTAGCTTAGTTCTGTTTCTGAAGCTTATATGATCTCATCAATTAAAAGGTTAACACACAAAAGAAGATATATTCAGTCTAATCGAAGACTGAAAAAGAAGTCAGGATAATTTAATGCTGCACCTGTATAATCGAGTACTTGCAAGAAAAAGCCAAGCTTGTAGAAGAAAGTTTCTAGCTGTTTCAAATCATTAACAGGAATATCAGAACCAGTGTTTCCAAAGAGACCACCAGGCTTCCTCATGTTACCACCAGATACCACTTCATATATCAGAAACTGCAAGCAGTGAACCTGGAAGTGGAATGACAATGAAAGGTTAAGATAATTTAATGAGTAATTTCTCCATACTGCACTATTATTATCCGTAGGATAACATGTTGAGTTGAGGGACACTGATTTGTTTACCCACCAGGTAAATCACCCGGTCCACTTTATTAACACTTTATTAACCTGGGTAAACCAATCATTTCCCTTGAGTAGAACTTTAAAACTCTAAATGCAGATAAAATTACATACAAGAAAATGAATTTGAAGAATTCAAAGAAGACGCTATACTCTGAGAATTAGCTTCTACTTGTTCTGATGGCCGGTTTCAGATTATATCATTTTTTTTCAGTAACATGGCATCACTGTGATGGGTTTTGCATCCTTTAAACACGACCAATAGCATGAATAACTGGGTTTCCATCTAAATAGAAGCCCTTGAGATTTGCAGGCTGACCTGTGCAGCAGTTGGAGCTACAGGCCTTGGATAAAAGAAGTTAATTTTGCTCTCTTCACCACCGTATGGGAATGATTGTGAATCTGACTCATTTTTACTTGTATTTGCCATCCAGTCAGCTGAGAGTGTTCGCATATCAGAAACTATCCTGAAATATTTATAGACTACAAAGCTTTAGGAGAACTCGGAAGACAATATTGAAATAACCAAAAAGATTTAGCCAGCCAAGTTGATGACCCCAATGTGGAGTATCCTTATAAAAGCTGGAATTAACAGGCTTAAAAATGAATTTAAAGTAGTAATGAAGATTAAAAGGGTGTCAAATTAAGAGAGAAACAGTGGATCAACATTAATAGAAGTACTGAAACTGGTGCAAATTATGGGGGTATTGTGCCCAATATTATTTACAACTTAAGTATCACTAATAAGAAGATTATGAGAATCCGATAATTAGAGACTTGACTCACATGTGGTATTCATTAAACTTGAAAAAGCATATGATCAAGTTAAGACAGATATAGTGTGGCTCATATAGTGTGGTGGGTGTTGTAAAAGAAGTAAATTAGGGTAGTTTATATAGATGTTATAAAATACAAGTACAAATATATAACAATATGTTGTTGCAGTAGGATTATCATGTAGTAAAAATTTGCATGATTGCATCAAGCATCAGGATTAATCTCATACTAATTTGCTTCAGTAAATAATGAGGATACTAAGTACTAACTAACAATAAAGGATCTCTCCATATAAGTTACTATATAGTGCTAATTGAGGACAGGAGGTTAAAATGCCAAATAAGGTACTTTGAGACAGGTATTATAATCAACATATTCTGCCATAGTAAAGGCTAAAACAGATTACACATGAAATATAACTTTAAGTAAACCAATAGAATAACTAAAATTTGGGAAATATGAATCAAATGAATATGAAAGGTTTAAACACAGTCTATAATAGAATAATACTCCCTCTGTCCCACTATTATATGCTTTCTATTTTCGTCTGTCTCACAAGTAATGGCATACCTTGAAAATTACCTAAGATGACAAAGAATATGTTGTTAAATTCCTGCAATATCATCTTTAACTTTAACAACTTTGAGACCGAACCCACTGTCTTTCCAAAATATCTCTACTTTTCCACAATTATTCTCTGCCACATCAGCTCTCTTTAAATTTTGGTCCAAAAGCAAATGTGTCAATAATTGTGGGATGGAAGGAGTATTAGACAACTGATATAGATGGAGAAGTGCCTTACTATTGTCCACTTTGCCCAAGGGAATCAAGCAATTAGACCACCTTGCTCAAAGAGCAAGCAAGGTGGGAAAAAATGGAGAAGTGCGTAATCTAAAAACAAAAACAAAAATTTGACAAACCAGCTCTAAGAGCATGTACAGTGGGGGTTTCAGAGTGGTTTCAATTAGAAATTGAAATCGAACTGAAACCAAAAACCCCCACAGCGGGGTTTCAAGGCTAATTGGAACCGCTGGGCGGTTTGCCTTCATTGAAATCGAGCTGAAACTCGGCTTTGTCAGAACCCACGTGAACTTCCCAAGCCATGTCAGCACCTTTCTTTTTTTTTTGCCCAGCATTGCAACGTGGCACCCCCTGATTGGGCCACGTGGCATGTTGTGGTTGGTCTTTTTTTTACTTTTGTTCACCTTCTTGGGAGACGTGGCCCAATCAGTTGGTGCCACGTGTCCCAACTAAAAATTGAAAAAAAAATGAAAATTAAATTCGGAAAATTTTAAATAGGAAAAAATTGAAAAAAAAAGCTTAAAATTCTGATTTTTATTTTTAAGAACCGAAATTAAATTTTAATGTTTTTTAAAAATTGAAAAAATTACATTCTTTTAAAAAATATATGGTTCTTTTTAATTCTGATTCATAAAATAACTTTTAAATTTTAAAAAATGAAATTCAATTCAAAAATTACAATTGTGTGATTAATTTCACATTTCAATTTATTTTCATAGGCAAATTTATTTAAATTAAATATTGAAGGTAAAATTAATGAGTAGGATAGAGAAAATCAAGTGGGGTCTATGGAATGGTTTCAAAGTGGTATCAACCAATGAAAAATTGAGTGGTTTCTTTGTGGTTTCAGTTGATGAGGTGGAAGAGAGAGATTGAATATTTAATGAACTGAAACCACAAGAGCGGTTTCGCCACGCACATGGTCTAAGAAAGTGATGTACATACTTCATAGTGTTGAGTGTGACAAAATTGAATATGAACAGAAATGGAGGTAGCAGAAAGGAGAATGTTAAGATGGACGTATGACTATGACCGGTCGGACATGTACATAGAAGTTGGAGACTCTACATGCCCCAGTAGAACATGCAGAAAAAATGAAATCATAAACACAAATTAAATGGGAAAGGGAGAAACCAAGGATTTGGAACGAGTACAGAGACACATGTTAAAATACAAATATAATTTTGACCGAACATGATGACGATATGTAATCCATGTTATTGACCTTTCCTAATCAGATAAAGGCTTGCAGATTATTCAAGCTGAAGAATAGTTCTGAATCATTCAACTACTCAAAGTTTCATTCCTCACTTAAAAAATTCTAATGAACACTCACATCATCAAAGCCTTTAATTGTCATTAGTATTCTTTTTTTCCTCTAATAAAGTCGCACAGAAACATCCAGCAACAGTTGCACAAGTAAGTTGGCATCTAAATTAAGTGTCCTATTGTAGGACAACGAGATTACTTGCCAGCTGTCTATTTTATAATAGAAACCCAGCAATATTGCAACACCACTCTTGGGGGTACAAAGTACCAAATAGGTGCTAACCATGGTTAGGCCTCTACACCAAGCCTTGTGGGGACCTATGCAAAACCATGCATGAACGTCAAACCAAGCAGGGATCTGCAACCTCACAAACATAGCGATTCATACAAAAGAATCTGAAAACTGACATCAGTTGTGACCTACTGTGGAGCAATGGGACAAATACTCCACTTATTTAGGGGGAAAATAACTCTACACTTATTTGTGGGAGATATGATGTCCAGTTGTCCACATAGGGAAAAGAAATCAACATAAAATGAAATGAGAGCAAAAAATGTTTATCCTCATCCTCCAGTGGTGGGAAGATGGCGGGATGAATTTGTTTTACAAGGGTCTGAGGGGAGAGGGAGGAAATAAGGTGGCAAAGTATGTTAATTCTCACTATTCAGGACATTAATTAACTGCATGCACAGATGAGAACACTGATCTTAATGTCCTCACCAATTGCTTATGACAACTGACAAAAAACACACATGAATAGAAATTGAAAAATCTTTAGCAGACTTATATGGGAAGTGGTAGGAGAAGCATGTGCAAGAATAGTAACCATAGCCAACCCTGTGAAGTGCCAACCTGTGATTCGGCAACTCAATAGCTTTTGAGTTCATTGCAAGAAAAGCCTCATGTCCTACTAAGTAAACACTAATCAAGTGGACTAGAAATCAATGTCAAACAAGATGAAGTTGAATAGAAACTTATACGTCATAGAAGATGAGTTTCAAGCTGATTTCAAAGAAATAAATTACTGAAAAGGAAAGAGAAATCAAACTCCAACCTGGAGAGATCTTTTTTCTTCCGGAAGGTAGTGCGCAACATAGCGGCTAACACATTCTGAACAAAATCCTGGACTTCAGCATGGATGGTCTCCCATAATGCATCAGCTACTAAAGTATCAAGCTTCTGCAGCAACATTCCAACGCTTTTGATGTAGCCAACAAGCTCAACTAATGCTTTCCTTTCTTCAGAACTATAATTATAGCGAACCACCTATATATTAATAAATAAATTTTTTAGTACTCTCTATTACCAAATAATGGCATCCTGTCTATCACTCTAACATTAGAAAAAAATAACAAGTGATAAAATGACTGTGGGGGAGAGTGTTCGAGATATACTGACAGATAAAGCAATAAACTTATAAAGCAGTAAATAGGTAAACCTGCTGAAGAATTAAAAATACAGCTAAAGGAAGCAGCAATGACAAATTCATCAGCTAAAAATCTCAGAGTAGAGTAAATAAAAAGGTTGCATGTATAATATAGATGATAGTAACTCCAGTGTAAAGATGTCTTCCCTGCACAATAAATAGTATGATAGCTAAAAGAAATCCAGGTTGATGAAGGAAACCAAACCTTTTCATAGTCAGAATATGATACGGGTGTCCCTATAGACTCCACTAGAACAGGATCCTTGCATGGACGAGAAAATTTCCACGCGCATTGTTCCCAAACACGTGAAGTCCATCTACTTAAGAGTTGAAAACCTTCAACAACCATATCATATACATTCCCTTTGA
>JAULKJ010000002.1:6923586-6939120 GCA_032355405.1 Rubia balearica
TTGGATTGAATTAGACTTAATTACGAGTTGGGTTGCTCTATGAACGATATTGGAGTTACACGGCTAGTGGGTTGGTAATATTATTGATGTTGTTGGGGATCATAGGGTAACCCCGAAGGTCATGTCTTTTGTTCGTAGCTACTAGGTGGTCAATTTCCCTACAGATAATATATGAGGTACTGCTATTCAGGGTTGTACATGATGCACCTTAAATGGGTATTCACGGTGGGTCTCAGTGAGACATGCTTCTCACGCAGTTAATTTACTGCGCATTGATGGGTTATTAACCCCAGGAGTCAGGCCTAGTGGTGGCATTGTAAAACACACTACTAGCTATATCCGAAGGTGATGAGAGTTTGATAATGAGCCAGAACCGGGGTGTGATAAACCCATGAGAGTTTCTGGTGAATCAACTTCTCCACATCGTGTGATAGACCATAAATTATGAATCATATCTCTTACTAGGTAATACCCGAGCGATGCCCAAACTTATATTAATTCATAAATTACTACCATCTATGTTTTTATTGTGATTTCAGTAAATATTGTAATAAGCAAAATTAGTTGGTTTGACCAAATATTCTTATTCACGTCAATTTTTTTATTTATGTATAATTTTTCAAAGATAAAACTACATTGTGAGGGTGAGAACGATTGTATTAAGGTGTCTGAAACCTAAGTGAATGAAGAAAAATACATATAATTGTGACACAAGTACAAGAATATGAATTTGGAAAAAAGGAAAAAACTTAACAAAATGAAATCAAGCAGTATGGAAAAAAGAGAAGAAAAGTTGGGAGAGAATGAAATTTTCAATATTTTAGGAGAATATGATTAATGAGACTTGCATGGGGAAATGAAAAGATGACTTCATATTAGATGGGGTATGGTTATTAATAATTATTTTATTTTTTTCATAAAGCTGATGTGGAAAACTATGCAAGCAACATGTGGAAAGAATTATGTTTGAATGTCATGTGTCAAAAATGGTCTCCTTTAATATATACTATAGATGTGAAAAGGAATCGATGATCAAATCCAAGTACTAAATATTGACACAAATGGCCCCAAGGCTCTTTAATTCCATATTTAAATTGTTATTTATACTTGCATGCTCTTAGTTGTTAGATTATCACTCACGCACCCCCCCAACCATTGGTTAGGAACATGCATATTGGTGATGCTTGTGTGCGCTACTATGCAAAAACTATCTTCTAAACCCCCTTTTCAATGAGAATGACACCCGGCTTACCACTATACACTATTTTAGTAGTTTAGAGTAATTATAGTAGAAAAATAAATATTATCTTTGACTTGTAAGTGCTTGTGTTCTTAACGAGGCTCGGGTGCATGCCAATAGTCTTGAAGGTCATTTCTCGAATTTGTGGCCCCTAGATCGACAAAATCATAAAGGGAAATCCCTGAGGTACTAAGTTCTAGATGTCAAAGGTCTACATCAAGAATGGGAATTCACACGGGTTCCTAGGGTGTAATGCTACTCCCGAGTTTAATTTACTTTGCATGTGCGAGTGGATTAACCTCAAAATTAATGGCTAATAGGTGACCGTATATGTGCACCTTCTAGATAAACCGGTGGGAGGTGGGAGGTGGGAGATGAATAAGGGAGTGATGGACACTAGTAGGTGATAACGAGGTTAATTTCCTATCATTCAAACTCTCTACAATGTGTGATCGAGCATTATAATAGGACATACTTTTAGGATGTGAATATGAATCAAGGATCAAAATAAATCGGTAAACATATGAAGTAAATGCCCTCAAGTCTCCTTATTATTATCTATATTATCGCATTTAGTAGTTTTTTATAATAGTTTCCATGTTTGTAGTTAATAGATTTGCACTTAAACAAAATCCCCCCTTTGCACGAGCACACACTTGATGATACTTGTGAGTGTTGTTTGCTACATGAACTATCACTTAAACCCTTTTTTTTCTTTTCCAGAGGACAACTCTGCCTTACCATTATCAACTCTTTAGTAAATAGTAGTATTAGGGTAGTAAAACATAAAATCTCCATCTTTGGTTTGAGGAGCGCTAATTTGTAATGATGATGAAGTGTCCGTCAACCACCACCACAAATTGCTCTCGTTGCAACCACTTCCGGTGAAGCTCTCAAAAAAGAGAGACACATTTTTTGTCGTCGGGGGAAGGAAAAAAGACCCATTGACAGAAACTATAGAAATCCGACATCAATTAGGGCATTGAATCGAAATCCTACATGATGCCCAAATCTATTTGAGTGCTTATATGCAAACCCTCATTCCCAAGATTGATCCGATGGTGAGTAATAAGTTAGAGGCCACACCAGAGCCCAAATCAAATAGTGATAGGTTAATGGTGGAGGATGACAGCTACCCACTTTTGGTGGTTAGGTCCATGGTGGTGGTGTGCTTGCCGAAAAGGGTGTTGTTCACACTGATTGATTCTTTTAAGGCGTTGAGGAAGATGGAAAATAAGCATTGGTCGACAACGACAGTGAAGAGGGAGTTGGGAAGGAAGACATGGAGATACTTGCAGTGAAAATGACGCTCATTCTGAGTGTTGGTAAAATGGGGAGTTCATTTCATAAACTATGTAAATTGCGCTTAACTATGAAAATTAAAATTTCGATACAGTCGATCTGAGTCATTGATAACTCCACCTTGTTACTCCACACACACATTTTCCCCTTTATTTCAAGAATTAACATGAGGCATTATTAGTCATTTTATTTATTTTTATTGTCGTTGCAATCTCAGGTTAAATTAGGGCTATTTTTAGATTTTGAAAATTCAAACTATATTATAACTTCTTAACTAGTAACTACCAAGGCTACAAATGATTTTTTTCTTATTTTTTATTTTAATAAAAAGTTTTGGAAAGACCGTCTTTCCATAAACATATGGAAAGACGAGGTTGAATTAAAATTATAGAAAAGTAAAATATTTTAATCATAATATTAAAAATTTATTATGCAACGTACAACAATTATAAGTTTATGATCCAATTAATGCAATCCAATTTTTTTTATCTTGATTTCTTTAAATTTATAATTTAACCTTTGTGTCTCTTAGACCACCCAACACTATTAAAAAACTTTAGGAAATATACAAATATAACCGTATATATTTGAATAAGTACAGATATAACCCTGAGATAATTTTTATTGCAAATATAAGCCTAACTAATTAATGAAAGTGCAAATATAAATTTATGGGGGGAAATCTGGCGTTGACGGTGTTTTTCCGGTGTTGACCCCCCAAATGATAAAAATGCCCTTGGACCAAAAGTTGAATTTGGGTGGACAATTATACCCTTACCCACCGTCGGACCTCCACCGGACCACTACCGGACTGCCACCAAACCGTCGTCGGACCACCACCGGACCAGTTAGGGTTATATCAGCACATTATGAAAATTGATAGGGTTATATCAGCACATTCCTAAAACTTATAGGGTTATATCAACATATTCGTAAAAAGTTTAGGTTTATATCAGCACATATTAAAAGTGAAATCCATCAACATTAAAAACCCTACGTCAAAGAATATAACAAAATAACAACTACGCACAAAACAACAAAAGTCATCCAATCATCAATCCAAACTAAAATCAACAAAATAAACAAAATATGATCAAAATCCTTATATTTTGTACCATATATTCCGTATATCTCTATTCGTGTGACGATAAACAAAAGAAAATTAAAGAATAAAACTCAACACCGCATTAATCTAGTGGATTAAGGGGAATTTCGGATGAAAATATCATTTTTGAAAAGTTTCCACACTTCACTTCATTGTCCGGTGCGTCAACCTCGCAAAAACTCTTTCTTTGCCACTAGAATCACACTTTGAAACGTCAGCAATCGGTAGAAGAGGTTGAAATCGTGGTTGCATATGGTTGGCGTTGATTTTGAACTAATATGACACTTTGTTTCTATAGTATGTGCTGATTTAACCCTACATTTTTACGAATATGCTGATATAACTCTATAAATTTTAGAAATGTGCTGATTTAACCCTTTCATTTTTAATAATGTGTTGATATAACCTTACCTATTATGGTGGCAGTGCAGCAGTAGTCCGGCGGCAGCATAGCAGTGGCCCGATGGTGGTGCCGCGCTGGTCCAGTGGCGGTCCAACGGTTGTTCAGCGACAATATTTGGGTATTAATGACGGAATAACGTCATTTCCTATCTTTTTGTTTTTAATTTTTTTTCAGAAGGACAAAAATATTTTTTCACGAAATTCTACCTAAAAGTTGCTCGAAAAAGTTATATTTGCACTTTCACTTGTTATCTAGGGTTATATTTACACTTTCAATCATTAAAAGGTTACATATTCAATTATATTCAGTTACACAGTGTTATATTTGCACTTTTCTCAAAAACTTTATGAGAATCCGAAAAAAGAAATAAGCTCGGACGGATTTGTTCAATTTTTATACCTTCGTCTTCAAATTTCTGTAGAGAAAAAGGACGAGCTTGGGTCATTCAGATGGAGTTCTCTTCAGCGACAGCTTCCTTATGGGATTATACGAGCCTTTTCATTCTTCGCCCTCTGGTAGCCGTGTGCTTTGCTCTCTCACTACTCGTGTTGGGTCAGTATACAATCTTTTGTTTCTGAACAAATACATACTTCTTGTGCATAGGTATTGGAGTATGTGATTTAGATGCGTTTTTTGTTTTGTAGGATGGTTTTTGGCGTGGAGACTAGTTCTGGCTCACGTCCCTCTGGTTCAGGAAATATTGGGGCTGCGTAAAAAACCTGTCAAGCCCAAACCTGATAATCGCCGGCGACTCACACAGTTTTACAATTCCCGGTAATCTATTTCCACATTTGATAGGCAAAACAGAATGTTTGAGAGAAGGATTAAATTGAGACGATCGATTCTACCTTTGTCTTAAATTGTTTGTCTATTTTGTTTCCTCAGGTAGAAATTGATTTGTCTTTTGTTTTTGTATGCTCATACTTCTCTTTTGGGCTATACAAACCTGTTGTTTTATGCTCAATTAGCACTAGCCATCTGTTAATATTTATGTATTCATTCTATTTGTATTTTTTAAGAAGGATTTGGGTTAATCTTGTGGTTTGCTAATTTGAGTTGCAAATAAACTGTTTTGTTAGATGATTACCGGAAACAAACAGATATATCTGCATTGGAATGAATTGTTGGTTGGTTCTGAAGTCTGTAATAGAGTAGTTGATGCCGCTAGAAAACATCGAGTAAACTCTACTCTGATAAAGCTTTCCAACTCCGGGGAAAGACGTAGTCAAGAAAATCTATTGATACTCTCAGGCGCTATAGTGTACACTAGTTATGCCATGTTCCTTGTTTAAAATACCAACTTTCTAATAACAAACTAAAGGTCAAGTATATTGATGACCAAATATGAATGATGGGTGGGGACTACGAATGCACGGTTATTGTAATTTATTCCCTTAGAAATAAAATAGTTCATGTTAAATCCTTTTAGACTATGAAATCTAACATGTCCAAAGAAATCTTCTGAAAAAATTCTCTCCCCGGAATTCTTTTTCTTCGGTGGATGGCCATCCTTTCTTTGCCTTTTTAATTTCTTATGTAATGTCTTTACGGCGGACTCTGCTTATGTGTGCTGGCAATTTCCTATGATCCAAACATGTAAGGAATTGCACCAACCAATTCATGATTGGCTCAATCGATTTTTATTATTAGTATATAAATTCTACCTCGTTCCCAATTAAAGTTGTTCGCAGAAGACTAAGAAAATGAATATAATAAGAGAAAGTAATGGAATAGTGTGGAAGATGGTTGGAGTGGGATGAAAAGTGAATAGAAGAAGAATACAAATGTAAAATTTTGGGAAAGAAACAATTTAAAAACTTTGGTTGGTTCTCTTTGTTGGGAAACAATCGGGAAAGCCTCTTTCGTCCGTCGAAGTAGATATTGTTGTGCCAAACTTCCCATAAACTGTGTCATGATGCAATTTTTTATGCAAGGAATATGAGGTGTCCTCTTTCGTTATTTCTTGTCTGGTAACTTTGCAAGTACTATGATCACGTGCTTTATGATTTTATCGTGTTAGCACTATATGATCTTATTACCTTAGCATAATTCATTTCCAATGTTCTGTGAGTATTTAATGAGTTGGCTTTGTGTCAGTTTGGATAGTATTTGATAGACTGGGTAGGTGATGATTATAACTTACTTATCTAAGCAACCTTATTTAGTAATGCTTCAGACTTACCAAAGTCAAAAGTGTACAAGTAGTTCTGTCTGTTGTGCTGTACCCAGTCCATATGGTGCCATTTCCGTGTTGTTAGGGCAGATACTGGGTTGACAGCTCCATGAAATTTCGATGACAAGAATTATGCTCGTGAGCTAATATGTTAGTATATTTTTCTGATCGTTTTGTTTTGGTGATAGTATATAATTGCAGAGTCTAGAGAGCGAGAGCTGAAAGTCATGGCTTTGATATCAATGACTGTTCTTTTATCTGTTTGATTATTCATGCAGTAGAAATACAGGTTGTCTAGGAACAATTCACCACTTGCTATAAATAGAAATATTACATTGTTTTGGAATGAAAGCTGGATTTCGTCATCTCAAACTTTGTATGTAGTAGTAACTTTTCTATATCTTGCAGGTGATCGGGAGTCAGAAAACAGTAACCTTTCTGTATCTTTCGGATTTTGAACTCGTTGATTGTATGCTGATAACTACCTGGAAGTAAAGCATGCGAAATTCTTGAAAACAATGTAGTATCAGCTGAACATGTAGCAATTATAATTTGCCGACCCGAGCTTTTTGAGCTATTCCATTTTGAGTTCTACTGATCCAGAAACTTACAAGGAGGGAGTGGCTTCAAGAAATTTCAATAAAATTGTACAAGAATTAAGACCGTAATTGTGGGAAAACGAAAAACAAGTATAGAAAGATTAGAGGCCAAATTGTCCAAATGAGGCTTAACATTGTTCAAAAACAAGGTTTTGGGTCTCTGCATTTCAAAACATACTTTTGGACCTCATGGTCTTGACCCACCCTCACCTTTACCACGAATGCTCTCCAAAGGATAGCACCAGCCTACGTCTGTCGGAAGAGAAATGATAGAATCCCTGAGCCTTCTCAACTTCTTTCGTCTCATCTTATATTGCATAAAAAAAATTTGAATCTGGTTTGACCGTTAGTATGTTTAACTACACATAATAGTAACAAATAAAAAGTTGATATTTAGAAATTAGTTATTACGACGAATCCAACAATATCATATACGATACTATTGTTCACACGAGTTGCATCACTTTGTCCCAACTCCAACTCTAATTTTGCCACTTGCTCAGCCTCTGAATAACCAGCAATACGCTGAAACAAACACATTATAGCACCGCCCACCTAAAATAAACACCAGTCCAGTAAGCTGAGAAACGATACACTAGTAGAATAAACATATTCAGCATACGTCAATAGTTGAATCAAACGAGGCTTTGGGGTTCTTAGCACCATTCACTGCCACGCAAGACTGAGGGGATATGTTCACAGCTTTCAGAGACGTGGCTTTCTTGGAAATAAACCCAACAATCTTCTGCACTTTCTGAGGACAAGCATGCTCTCCTCCTTTGTCCCATCATTCTGCTTGGAAGCACTGAACCCGGAGCCTTTCATAATAGGCTGACGACTTTCATTAGTCGACAATCTTGCATTCATCCTGCTGACTTTCGCCTTTGACTTGTCTCAGCCATTTCGTTTCCTTCGATGACTGTGATATAGACTGACCTCATCATAACGATCATCCATTTTGACCTCTCGACTAAGGAAAACGCTTACGGTTATCCTTGACATACAAAATACCTTTAAAAAACAAAACACAAAGCACATATTCGAAACATCACTCTACAAAATAAAGAATAACAACCGCGTTTTCTTCTATCTCAATCGAATAAGGAACCAGCTCCTTCACAATCCTACTTTTTTCTTCAACTTCCCTAACTTATTTGACTGTCTATGAAGGGGCACAACAGTATTCGAAAATGACATCGACTTGCCATTGGTACACTTGATCCTTCTCTACTCCACAATTAATGGGATATTTTTGCATAAGCTGAACCCTAGGAACACTAGGGTAAAGAGTGAACAATTCTCCCTTGTTCCCCGATCTTCACAGTTGAAAGAACCTGGTAAACACATTCACTCTCAACTCCTTATAGACATGTTTACACACTTCTACAAAATATGCAATCATGGCCACACCCCAACGATGAAATTGGGCAAGAGTAATAACATAAGCCTCCAACACACCTGTAACGAAATCCTGGACGGGTAACGTCAAGCCATACAACACGTGGTGCTCATAAATACCAAAATACTCAGCAGGCGGGTCCGCACCCTCTCACCAATACCATGTATCCTCATTTCACACCCATTCAAAAAGGATGATGTTCCCTCAAAACAATTGAATCACTCGTAGTCATAACAGTATCTCCATTATCAATAGTCTTACCACTAGTAGAGAAAACTCTATTAAAGGCATCGTAGGAAGGTGGTTCCATTGGAACCAACTTTAATTGAAGTCTGGAAGCATTTTTGAGTCTGGAAATTCCATTAAAGGCGGTTCGAAACTAATTAAAGACAGTTTCGCCTTTAATGGGGATCGATTAAAGGCAGTTCCGCCTTTAATTGAGGCTCGAAAGCATTTTCGACTTCAGAAATGCTTTCCCAGCTCTTCTTTTAATTTAAAGGTTTTTCTAATGTTAGAATCACCTTTAAATGGGCTCTTTTAGCCTCAGGGTTTTCCTTCTTCTCTGTTTATACTATCTGCCTCAGTTTTCTTTCAAACCATCCAAATCCACCTCCCTCTTCTTTCACTCATTGTTAATGCATTCACCCTCTTCCTCAACCCACTTCTGTGTCGCCTCCGTCGGCCGCTCGCCGTGAAGCTCCGTCAGTCACTCTCTGTGAGGTTCCTCCGGTCGTCCTCTTCCTCCACCCTCCGTCGCGAAGCTCCGTCGTTTACCGCTCGTCCTCCGCCGCTGACCGCTTGTCCCCCGTCAGCTCGTCCTGTTCTAAAATATCTGTGGTGTTCTAATTTATTTTGCTGTGGTGTTAAAGATCTGTGGTTTTCTTACTTTTCTTTGTTGTGTCAAAGATCTGTTGGTGTTATTTTTGCCGTGTTCATAATTTTTTTTCAGATCTGTTACTCATTTGGCTGTGGGAAATCGATTGGTTTCCGGCAGCTATTTTTTGGAACGTAAGAAACAGTATCCGTGTTCAGAAATTGTTTGTGATCCCATTAAATGCAGTTATATCATCAAATTAAAGGCGATTTTTAACCGCCTTTAATTGCGATTTTTAAAGGTGGTTCCTTGAACTGCCTTATTTTCAAATTGATTAAAGGCGAATTTAGTAAAGGTAACTAAAAAGTGCCTTTAAATTGTCGATGGAAATAAGCCATTCCTACACTAGTGTACTCCTCCCTCCCACCCACCCACCCATACACACTTCATCTTGTTTGGTAACTATCTCGCCACCCAAATTAACATCACTATGAACCGTCCTACAACCACCCAAATTAGGGTAGGCGGTGGAAGATGAAGACTCAGATCGCAGAACCACCATGTTAGCAAAATATAGAGTGGGAAGGAGTATGTACCTTATAACTAGAGCTCTAACGCACAATTGTCCAAACCTAGTTATGCTTTTGAAATGGAGGAAATAAGATAAGCCCTCCTAACGCACTTTAAACTCTTACGGATGCACTGAAAAAATCAAGCTGATAAAGTTACTTTTTTAAAACACACATTTTTGAGGCAATGAATAACTTCTATTAGTTAGAAATTAGAGTCGTCACTTGTTAAACGTGTTCAACATGTTGTTTCATTTACAATTAAATTTCTTCTCGATCTCCGAGACATCACCACCCTCTTCTCTAAAGTAAAGGAATTTAAAACAATTAATATAAATTTACCGTTTAATTTAAAATTATCATATACATTCTCCTATACCCTTGAAATCATTCTCGGCTTCGCACCCAACTTGCAATTTCTTTCTCACGAACTAAAGCAATGTATATTTTCCTCATTGAACACCCCATTAGAGGAAAAAAAACATTACCCAGCCCGACAAAAATAGTCTTGCTGCACTTCGCATATCACGACTTTACAGTTTGGTGGGTTTATGGTATATATATGACCCACGCAACCCCAGTACAGGAGTCGCCTTGCTTAAGCTTGTTCTTTGAACAAACAAAGGCCCACATCACTTCGCCAAGAAGTAACCAATATCCTATTCTAGGCCACGATCTAGGAGAAATAAACATAACATGTGAGTCACAGTCACACGACCAAAAGCCTTGTAAGTAAAGATGGAAAACGCCAGTTGAAATTCAGTGATTCCATTTTTGGAAATGCACAAACAAAATTACAATGCTTTGAGCGTTAAAACTTCCTCCCCCGAAATCACAGTGACCTTTTTGCATTTACTTGAAGCACTAGACTCACCGTGCTGATCCAGAGAACTATCACTACCCAATGGGGACAACTCCAATAGATTTATGATTACTTATTGCACTCTCAAAGAAATGAGGGTTATTTTGACGGGTTCGAATAAAACTTGAGGGCCGTGTTCACACTTTTCTCCGTCATTAAATTTACTCAAAAAATTAAACGACACATTAAGGAAAATTAAGAGTTTCAACACTTTAAAGTCCGAAATCACTTTGGGCTAAGCCATTTTCTATTTACGACGATAGGATACCGTTCTTCTATATCAACTCTCTGAGCGGTCAAGGCTTTTCTTCCCAGTTCATCAAACACAAAGTTATCGTCATCCATGGCGGCGGCGACTGGGGCAGCAGCTTCGGCCATACCTTCTGTGTATGCTCCGCAACGGTTATCCCTGCCCTCAAAATCCTTCCAAAGCCATCTTTTCCTGAAGCCCATTTCGAATGGAGGATGTTCCCTTCCTCTCCTCAGATTGAGGAATCAGGAGAGTAGCCGGAGAAGCCCGTTTGCTCTTAAATCTTCCCAAGACTCTGCTTCTCAAGTACGCTATCTATCTATATTCTACATGTTTGGTGTCTTATTGTCATGTTTCTTTGCAACTAATTGTGGTGTTTGCTCTTTTTTTTTTCTTTTGCCTTATCTGTATATGTTGTTTTACTGAAATTTGACATTAGATAATCACTTTGTGGACGTTTTTTTAATACAAAATGTGTGGTCTTGTAGACAAAAATGCTTGTGAAAGTTGTGTAGTTTTGGTTGAACGGGCGCTAGGGGAAATGAATATAGTGTCTGCTTATTGGTTAACTACTGCACGCCTTGGAAATGAATTCAGTGGAGTCAAGAGGATGAGACTCCTCGGAATGCGGGGTTCAAATTTCGCTAGTTGTGGTGTGTACCTTTTAATAGTTGAGGAAAAATAAAAGAAGAGTTTCTTCATGTTTCAATGAGTTGGGGTTTTAGCCATTTGAATTCCCTAGACAGGCCAAACCCAAACAAAATAAGAAAGTAAGATGGTTAGTTTCCTATGCAATTTTCATTCAATAATTTCTGTCTCATCAGAAACATGAAATTCCTATATTATCTTCAGCATCTTTTCTCAAGCATGAAATTCAGCTTGCTTGTAAGCTAAGTGTTAGGAGAGGTGAGAAATTGTGAAACTGTCTCCAGCTTTTGTCATCTGTGAATATCTGGTTGATGATTCTATTAAATTTGGTTTTGATTGTTCACTCTAGAAGATGAGAAAGATGAAGTGCCATAATTAGGTCAATGTCTTCCTGGTTGCTCTGGTTAGCTATTTTTTCATACATCTTACCGATTGATAACATTTTAATATTTCAGAGTGTTGAGGAAGATGGTCCTCCTGATGAGCTTGGCATATCTGATGAGGGTGGAGAGGAATCTGGCCATTCTAGTTTAGAGTTGGCTTTATCTGCTTACAAGGATGCCATTTTAAATGGGGATGCAAAGACTGTTTCTGATGTTGAATCTATCATATACACGGTTGAAAAGGAGAAAAATGGGTTGCTAGGAAAGGTTTCGGCTTTATCAGATGAAATCAGTTCTATGAAAGACAGATACATCCGCTTGCAGGCGGATTTTGATAACTATAGGAAAAGATCAGAAAAAGAGAAACTAACCATAAGGAGTGATGCTCAGGGTGAAGTAATTGAGAGTCTCTTACCAATGGTGGATAATTTTGAGCGAGCCAAACAGCTTCTTAAATTAGAGACAGAACAAGAAAAGAACATTGATGCAAGTTACCAGGGCATTTACAAGCAGTTTGTGGAAATTATGAAAAGCTTGCGCGTCTCAGCTGTACCAACTGTTGGGAATCCATTTGATCCCTCGGTATTCTCTCATCTTTGATTACTTCATGTTCTTTTAGTTTATGTGCACCAATAGTTAGCTGACACAACATGCGTATACTTATTTGTGTTTCTATGAAGTGATTATAGATATAATAATATAATCATTCTACATTGAAGAATTACAGGATGTTTCATTGAGCTTCCAAGAGAGGACCTTGTCCCCCCCTTCAGCTCATTAACAAGGAAAGGCCCCAACACTGAGTGTTTGCACTACATATTTACTGAGTACTAACTATATAGAGACACACTTCCTTAAATTTTAGCTGTTCAAATTTGTCTGATGAAACTAAGTTTTATTAAATTTCATTGAACGAAGAACTCTCAAATACAAAGAGCATGAATTGGCTTAAAAGCCCCCAAATCATTACTATCTGAAGGAAGCCTGTTGTAAGCCGTTTGCTAGTCTTTTGAGCATCAAGGCTTTGCTAGCGTTCTTTGGGTCCTGTCTCGAGCCACCTCTGATTTGAGAAGTTGCAATGAGAACTGGCTTGCTAGGCTGATCATCGTTGAGTAATAAAACTAAGTTGAGAGTTTAACAACTAACCAAATACTGTGTATTTTATTGGCTCCGTAGTTTTGCTTGGTAGCTGTTCAACCGTTTGAAGCGAGGATAATACAGGTGGATCCAAGAAATTCTTCTTTTCTGAAGTCATTTTGATTAGAGTCCACCCATGGGTTTTCACTGTGTGGCATCTGTCTGGCTCAAGAAATGGCCCCTGCAACTTATTTTTGTCTCCTCTTAATCTTTGTGATCGTCAATTCAGTTTCCTTGCTATGCTTCTCAGGAACTTCCGTTCCGGACTCTAATAATAGCTGTCTTCCCAAATCACTTTTCATTGTCTACTAGTCTTTAATCCAATTATCAGTTTGTCAAAGTCCATGAAAAAGGTTTGTTTATTGGAAAGGGGTGGGGAGTTTGGAAATTTTTATACTGCACATTAATGCTTGTACAAATCTTAGTTAAGAATTTTGAAAATAGAAAGATCTTAATTTATGTTATTCTCTCTCTCTCTCTCTCTCTCTCTCTCATATTCACGTTCTTGATACTTTTGAACTGCTACCAAATGTACCATCCTTTCTTCTGTTGCTCAAAAGAAAAGAGATGGCAAACGTTTTTACTTAAGAAAGCTCTAGGTATTTTCAGTGTTATTCATGTCCCTAAAATGAAGGTAGGATTAACTTATTGAATAAGTGCAATTTGGGCAAGATTATATTCAGTAGGACAAGAACTCATGGCTGTTATCCTATTGTGCTTAAATTTCCATATATTCAGAGGAGCCTTTATGTGTTGCCAGCCTTAGGGTTTCTATTCTTCAACTTAATTTTGCTTCTTTTTGTCATATCCTTTCCCCCCTCCTTATATTGGGTTGCATGGCAATATCATCTTTCTCCATTACTCAATATAGTTTAACCTCGTTTCTTTTCATCATCCTCTTTACCTCCTATTATTCGCCACAAGACATCATTTGATGTTGTTTTTCATTCTTCAATGAAACATATAGTCGTTGATTGTCATCTCATGATGCACATTCTGGATTCCTTTTCATTTTGTGTTTCTTACCTTGGTTCAGCTATGATTTGCAGTTTATGAAAAAGTTAGCTTTGTTGGCTAAACATACTCTTCAGTATGCTCATTTTTGCTGTGAAAGCATTGTGGAGAAGCGAAATTTGTGTACATTACTTGGTTGGCCGTGGCATGATATGGAATAGTTTTTGTTCTTCAATTTATTTGTGAGTCTTATTCTTTCTGCTTAACCTACAGGAGAACGGGTTGATAGCTATTCTCATGCTTCATGAAGTTGTGTGTTGACAACGGAAATAAAAAGAAATTATCTCTATTATCATCCAAACGCTACTCATCTCACTGCTAGGGGTCTGCATATCCATTGTAAACCTGTGACCAACTTGAGTCATAATAATATACTAAGAATCCGCGGTTCTTGTTTTGTGCACTTGTTGTTAAGGTGAAAGTATTTTTCGTAATTTAGCTTATTAGCTGCTTGAGCTTCTAGGCATTGAATTCCTCTGAAAAGGTAAATGTGTGCTGTCTCTTGGAGACCGGTAAGCTATTGGCTATTGGGCATGCCTTCGATTTATGATTGTCAAAGTGTCAGATATTTGAAGGAATATATTTGCATTGTCATTTATTAGAAGGCTTTTCATTTGATTCAGATACATGAAGCTATTGCGCGCGAGGATTCCCAAGAGTTTGATGAGGGAATTGTGATTCAAGAATTCCGCAGAGGATTTATCCTTGAAGACCGACTTCTGAGGCCAGCTATGGTCAAAGTTTCTTCAGGGCCAGGCCAAGGGGAACCGTCCTCAGAGATTAGCGATTCAGCAGAAGAACCTGCTTCTGAAGTCGATGAAAGAGAGTTGAGTGAACAATCAACTGGATAAATTATGAGCAGAGCATTCAAAAACTTTGATCCGTTTGTCCTTCATATTCCTGAAGATCTTAAAACCTCTTTACTGATGCTGAATCTCAGCAGATAGTTTTTGAAGGGTGTGTTTTTTGTCTGCTCATGGTGTAGGGCTGGCAATTAAGAGACTTGCCACTGTCTAAAACATGGAAGATTCTGTCACGTTGAAACCACTCCCGAGCAGAAAAATAGGAGTCACTGGTCATTTCACTGTTAATCAAGAACGTAGTCTATTCAACTTACTGGACATTTGTAATTTATTCAAATTATAGTATTACCTTTTAATACAAGCCCTCCCTATTTTTGTTGGTTTATTGATATGTAATCTAAATTCCAATGAATTTCGAAACCACCACCTTTATGCTGCCAAATCCTAGGAACATGGTGAGATTGAACCAACTTAGCACTCGTCATTGACAGATTTCATGGTGAGATTGAACGTCTTTTCTCATGGCAAGAATAAAACAATTTCTTTTCTTTTTTCATATTAGTATTAGAAACCAAAAGTGGTCATCTGTATTAACTTTCGAGTACGGTGCATCTTGGAAGAAAATGTAGGACTAAAAACTGTACATCCAAAAATAACAGTACTACTGTGAATGTGTAATGAAACGAAAATGACAGTTTCAAAATCGAAAATCTCTAGGAGCATATCAGATAGCAGAGGTCTTCTAATCTTGATTGTGATGTGCTTGTAAACGGGAAATTTCTGAATTTGCCATTGCTGGAACAAGTCAATGTCAACAGGTCTGAGCTCACCAA